>CAEGAE010038793.1:0-33003 GCA_903067095.1 Girardinus metallicus
CTTTTTGCCAATTCCTCAGTTTTTGCCTTTACTTCCCTTGTTAAATTCTGTTTTTATTATCGTCAGACTGCCATTGTGCTGTGTATTGTAAGCCTGGGGGGCCACCAGGCTTACAATACACAGCACAAAATATGACTTAATGAATCTATACTGTCCAAAATTTATGCTCAAAAATGACCCTACATGTGACAAGGGCTGAAACAATTAATCCTTGTGAATTGATTAATTGTCAGCCACTGGAGTTGAAATTTAAAGAAAGGACTGAAAAAAACCAACATATTCAGAGCAGTGGTTCAGCTAAAACTGATACATACGTTTAAGACTTTTTAAGGATGTGCCAACACTCTGGAGGAAATGATAACTAAACAGATGGATAAAAACAAAGGAAGAGTAAAAGGATGAAAAACTCAAAAAGACAGACATATAAATGAGTAAATAGATGGACAGACTGACGGACAGAACCCGGGACACGATCTGAGCAAAGAACAGGAAAATGTGGTGCTGAAACGCTTTTGCTGATCAGACCAGAAGTCTGCAGCCTCTCATTTCTGCTCCTGGCATTTTAAAGACTGACCGACTCATTTCACACCCGGAGCATCTTTGTCTCTATTTTCGCTTCATTTTAGTTTTGGCGTTCGGCATCAGAACAGCTGTTAGGACAGATTCAAGCCTCATCACTCAGCACTGTGCATGGGGGCCGCATGCTGCGGGAGAGCTCTGTTTATTGGCTGCGCACACACACACACACACACACTTACCTAGCTAATGGCCTCTCTCCAGATGAGGTGCCATGCTGTGCAATGTTAACTTTTGTGTTATAAAAATCATATATTCCAGAAAATCTTTGTAAGTTACCTCAAAGTAAGAATTAAAATTGAGGCTACAGGGAAAATCTCAAGTGTGAAGACAGTTCAGAGTGTTTCAACTGGAATGAATGTGTTTTGTTTTTCCTCATTCAGTCAGTAACATTTAAATAAGCGCAGATCCCGGCTCCAGCCATCATCCTCCACCACCTCCACACACAACTTAGCAGCCGTGGGTTATAGTCCGTTCAGAGGAGACACCAGAGTACAGGCAGGTGTTTTTTATTGTTTTCTCCAGCTGAGTGAAGCATAAAGTACCATTAAGTGGCATAAAGTGGCGGCACGCTGCTTTTCGGTTGGGTGAGCGAAGGCTACCACACTTCTTATGCTCACTAATGCAAACTATAGCAGTTTGGAAATATTTTGGTAGCAAAAAAAAAAAAAAAAAGCAACAACACAGAGTTACAAATAAAGTGTGCAGCTGTAGCCTCTTAATTCAGGTAATAGAGAGGAAAAAAGGAGAGAGTGCCCTGAAGGAAGAAAAGATGGAATACACAAAAGGAGGGCTTGAGCAGTTCAGTCGAGTGGTCGTTCTAGTATTTTGGGGATTTAAAGTCGCACAAAAACAAAGCATCGTGCAAAGCAAACGGTGTTGAACGCTGATTGGCGGGGAATACCACCAATCTGTTTCACAACCTGAACCGGAACCAGTGGAACCCACTATGGACACGCTGCAGCGTGATGTCAGCCAGGCAAGAAAAAGCTGCTCCAAAACGGTAACGATCACTGGTTTATCTGTTGAGTTGTCAAGATAATGTGCTAAATCTTAAATGTATGTGTGGTATATAAAAGAAAAAGAGATGCAGTACTAATTGTCAACACAACAAAAACTAGATAACAAGGTCAGGAAAAAGTTTTAGTAAAATAAAACAGAGGGGGAGGGAAGTAGGTCAGCTACGCTAGCTTGACTTTGACAACCGTAACATGTAGATGAGATGCAGAATTTCGGTTTCGGTTCATACCGACTTGACAGATCATGAGCAGAGTGGATGTCTACATATATAAGCTTTATGTGAAAAGTTTATAAAGATTAAATTATCTTTATAAACTTTATAAACGTATCTAAATCTGAACAACCCAGATTCAGATACAACTTCAACCAAAATTAAGAAGAAAATAAAAAGATAGAGAAAATCTTTTCCACAACTGCAACTTGGTCCATTCATTTTCTAACACATATTAGAAGCAAAGTAACAGGGACTTTTAGCCTTATAGTTCACAGCAGAATAAATACTCAACCTGAATGCAACCAACTTTAATTTCCTTTTTTTTAAAATTTTTTTATAAGATTTAGTTGCAGACGCAGCTGAGTTTTATGTGAAAAGTTTACACGTTTTCCCCTCTATCCATGAAAATCCTGGGGCTCCAGCGCCAAACACTTAAAAATCTCTGCCATGTATCGACTTTGTAAGTGACACTTACCTTTCTCTCTCCGAGCTCAGGTAGCAGACGAGGTGACAGGCCCAGAGCAGCGGACCCGCGTAAGTGCTGAGAGCTGTTAAAAAGATGGCAGGCGCTTCGATGTAGCTTTCCAGACCAACAAAGCCCACAGAAATGTCGACGGTGCCAATGTTGTTGGAGTTGCCCTGTGGGCGCACAAAGCAGACCTTTTAGAGCCCTGATGAGAGCGCAGAAATGACTGCGTACAGACAAATACAAGTGCACACGATGATCTGTGGCTGGAAGCACTTAAAGAACAGACGACTCCTTTCGCTTTTTAATGATCACTCTGAGTCGCTGCCGACTTCCCGGCGAGCCAGTTGTTTTTGCGTCCCTGACCGGATGAGCAAGCGCAGCTCTGAGGAACAGGAGGTTAAACCACTCAGGACAAATTGGAAATGTTCACTTGTATGTTTGCCAACAGCAACAAAAAACGGGAGCAATCTTGACAAAAACATTTACGAATTATATACAGTAGAGAGCATATTAGACACAAAAGTCTAAAGAATCTGAAAGCATGGAAAAAAAAAAGAGATTCGCAATTGTTTTGAAGCAAAAAAGTCATTTACAACTACATTTCACTAAAGCAAAAACAGCATCTTCTTGCTTTAGAAACACAGGTGACCTATTACGCTTCCTTGAAAGGTTAGGATAGGTCAATTGGTAATATATGACATATTCATTTCATATTTTTACATTAAATCATTCTGAGATAATGAGATTTCATTCTGGTCAGTTCTGGCTATCAGAAGAGATGTTTTACTGGTCACTTCAAATCCAAGTTTGCTGCTGCTGGCCACGCCCCCCAACTCAACATTTATACCCACATGTGAATAGGACTGCAAAGATATACGCGATTGGACATCGGCACTTCTTCGAAAAGCAAAAGTGGAGCCTCCTGCAAAACCAGCAGGAATGCAGCAAGTTGTTTCTGAATGATATGTCAACAAAACACGTCTTGTACAGCGGTTAAAAAGGCTGACCAATGGCTCTTTTAACCGTTGCTAGGTGACAGTGCAGGGCTCGTCGGTTGTAGCTTCACAATCAGGTTTTTGAAAAGGCTCATTTTCATTTTCTGGTGTTGAAACGACGGTGACCCTGTCCCTCCTGACCCAGCAGGGCGTCCCGATCATCGGACTGTCCAACAGGAAGTCCTTCTGCTTCAGCATGTCTCTGGAGGACATCCGGAAGAACCTCCTGAAGAAGCAGGTCGAGACGAGAACAGCGGACTGGAGGAGACAGATCACGCCACTGTGCATCGCTCAGCTGGACACGGGGGATTTCTCCCCGGCTCTCTTCAACAGCGCCCCCATCTTGCCCTCCGGTTCCTCTTTATCCAATCAGATCGCACCGCAGCTCAACTCTGACTCCAGCCCGGGTCAGCCGTCGTTTCTGGGCGCCCGGCACAACCAGGACGGGTTCAACTCGCCTTCTGCCACCGGTGTCGCAAAAGCCCAGGAGGACGACAAAGACGGGCTAAAGTCCGGCCTGCTGCTGACCTCGGCCTCCAAGATCGAGCCAATAAAAACCCTGGACTCCTGTTTCACAGAGAGGTCAAAGGCCATGCCGGGGATCCCGTCGGCCATCTCGTCCACGGCCGGACTCGCCCCTCTGGAGAGGCTGAAGGACGCCATCTCCGCCTTGAAGGACACCAAAGTGGAAACCAGCAGCGACAGCGAAGACAAGATTGCCGCCATCAACAAGAACCTGGTGTTCGCCAAGAGGAAACCCGAGCTGCTGTTGGACGGAGGAGAGGTGGAGGAATAGAGGAATAAAGGACGGCCCAGGAAGGACAAGATGGCCGCCTCCATCCCTCAGCCCTTCACCCAGATAACTCTTCTTCCTCTTGAGCGGGAGATTGACGTGTCGGTGGTTGCCGGTTCGAAGCTCAGCCAGCTGCGTTGCTCCAGGGACGGGCAGGACAGGAACACGCTGCTGCCCAACTCTGTGCTCACAAAAATGACCTGGACTGTTTATAGAAGCAGTAGAACGACCCAAATGCAAGTAGGCAAATGCACAAAATGTGAATTTTGCATGACAGCTCCCCATTGCCATCGATTTATTTCAGTTCAACAAATGTTCACATCTTCTTGCGTTATCTTGCGCACCTTTACAGCTCTGTTTAAAACATTACAATTAAACCCACATAAACCAAATCAAAAACATACTGTTTTACATACACACTGCCACCTTTTTATTTTGATTTCAGTTTACGATGAACGATAACCGCACGAGCCGGTTGTGCTTCCATCAGGAACGTTTGTTTCTCCCTTTTCCTGCTCGCCAACAGGCCGAACCTGTGAAGATCCGAACGTGACTCTCCGTCTGAACACGGCGGCGATCTGCCGGGCAGCGTCTCGCAAACTAACAATTTCTTCTCCATCTGCGCGCACGTCTGTGATCAGGGAGGGAGAAGACGCAAACAGCTGGCTCCGTTTTAAACAAACAGTAACTGTGAGTGAGCAGGTTGGAGGCTGCATGTCGATGCTTCTCTTCTTGCTTTCTTGTTGGAAGTCCCATTGTTTTGCTTTCAATTTCATTTTTTTTTTCTCTCACAAGCGGCAAATATTTATTGCTTTTGAAAATGTAGAAGAGCGAGATGTTTCAGGGGGGCGGGGGAGAGGAGCACCTCAAATGGAGGATGTGAGCCAGAAGGGCTGGATGAAGCATCTGTTTGATGGAGTCTGTACCAGAGAGGAAGAAAAAGTGGGAAAAAATGCAAATTTCTGCCTTTATTGCTACTTTCTGCATCATCTGGTTTTCAGATGACAGATTCCCAAGATGAAGTTTTACATTAGCTTTAACATTTTGTCATAGTGGAGCTACAAATCTATATCTGTTTTATACTGACTTTATTATACAGAACACAAATTAAAATCCTGTTTTCTAAAGTCACCTAGATAGAGCATATGAAGCCCAGCACGGCAGATAAAGGATGATGTTGTGGAGAGGTTAAAGTCAGGTCGTAAAGAAATCTGCTTTTGAACATTTCTTGTTGGTCTGTGTTGTAAACAGAAAGAGTACAAGACAAGTGGAAACCTGCAGAAACTCACTTGTCCACATAAACTGATAGACCGTGGTGGGAGAGTCATGCTTTTCTCCACCAGGGATCGGGCAGCTTCTGATGGGAATATAGATGAAGCTCCACAGATAAATATACAGCCACATATTGAGGATCTGCCACAAAACTTTGGGCATAATCTAACTTGTTTGGCTAGAAAGTCCAGTTTGTTTGGGACAGTGTGAATGGACAAAAACATGGTCCACCTAAAATCCCAGGTCTCGGTTCGGTTGAAGTGAACTCTGGAGCGGTGCGAATGCATAACGCCAAGAGAGCGCTCTAGAAGCAGGAAGCAAAGCCACAGCAGAGGGCATTCTGGGTAAATACGACCAAAACAAACGGTCCTACAACTGCTAAAACCTGATGCTACTCTACATTTGTTTACATCTCGTAACAGTCTCAAAATACTTGTGCGTTTGTGATACTGGATTTGTAAGCTCTTGTGTCTGTGAAACACGATTCGTAAACCGTAAAAAGAAAATTTGCGTGTAACTCCGGGTACAATGTAACCTTTTAGCCCATGTGTTGGACACCAAAGGAGAATGTGGGGCCAGGCTCAGTAAAAACAGGAAAGATTCCCACAAATGGAAGATGAAGACAGGATATAGCGAGCACCTTTGGAGCAAAGTAAAGGAGGATGGATCTGTCCTCACCCACTACAATCAATCTCTCCCTTAGAAAAAAACCTTAGCCCTAGGATTGTAAAGAAAAAAAATAAATAAATAAATCAGCAGCTCGGATTTAAGGGAAGGAAAAAGAGTCGTACTGACCATCAGAGGCAGAGAGTTGGTTAGAAGTGGAGGACAAATTACGATGTCTGCCTGATAGCTGACAGCTGCTAGCATTTTAGTTCCTTTGAACTGATGAATGAACTGTAGAGTGATAGTCTGTAAGGTCTCCCAGCTACTGAACGGAGCTGTTCCGACTTCCTCGTCCTCACCGGACAAATCTGAATACAGTGAACCCTCGCTATAACGCGGCTCACCTTTCACGACCTCGCTGCTTCGCTGACTTTTATGTGCTTTTTTTTTCGCAGTGCATTGTGTTCTGCGTCCTGATTGGCTAAACAGTCTCCGCGCTTCTTCCCTACTTGTGTGCCAGTAACGTTACGGTATTTAATTATATACATAATACAGCTTGGCAAACTTAAGTTTGCAAATTTTCTCCAAAACCCATAATGTCGATAAAACGTTTTGCACCGACAAAGGCACTTGCGGATGCGCCCAAAAAGCAGAGCCTGCACCACAGGCTTCAGAAGAAAAAGTCACTACAGAGCAGAGTCAGGCCGCAGCGTCACAGTCAGACGCACAGTGAAACGAGTCACAATTTGTCCTACTTCGTATTGATGATTAAAATGATTATTTTACTGCAGTTATTTGTAAGAAAGCGCTCTATTTGTTAAAAAGTGCTTGGGCCTGAAAACAGGTTTGTTCTTTGGTTTTAATTATGCTGTATAATAATTGTAAAAAAATAAAGGTAACTACTTCACGGATTTTACCTATCACTGGTTCTTTTCGGAACGTAACCCCAGCGAAAAACGAGGGTTCGCTGTACGTCACAATTTCTCATAGTGAACACATTTCTAAAGATGTTGATGACATGAAGTGTTCACCAGGTGTCGGCGACAACCCAAAAATACACATAGGAAGAAAAAGGACACCAATAAGTTCAGAAATGGAGTTATGTGTAATAATGTTAAATGATACGTGCAGAAAAGGATGTGAGAGAAGGCATGGAAAGCCAAGATATCAGAGGAAATCCATCAGTGCTTTCAGCTGATGTCACTGAATTTGCCACTTGTTAGTGCAAATGAAAACCAGCTGGTTCAGTCTAAACTGATGATGACCTACGCTGCTACAACACTAACTATTACCGAATGCTTTTGTCTAATTTCTAGTACAAGTATGCTAGTGCACTTGAAATAAGACAAAACTAACTTCAAAGAAATTTTCAGCAAGAAATAGGCGCTTGTTTTGGAGATTTTAAACGGTATTGGTTCTACTGGCAGATTATTTCACTTACAACAAGGCAATTTTCAAGTTTTTTTGTAAAATCTGCCAGAAGAACTGGCTCTTTTTTTTATCATCAATATTAATAAGTTACTGTCTTAAAATAAGCTCTACATACTTATAAATAATTTTTTTCTTATTCCATGTGCATTAAGTAAGTTGCACTAGAAACCAGAGTAATAATACTTTGTAATATGTTGTGTCTTTGCAGCGTACGAAAAGATGTCATTACCCAGGTGTCACACAAGGAATGTCGCATGATGAGTAAGCGCGAAGAACTGACTCAAGACCTTCACCCCTTATTGCTGCAAAACATTCTGATGGTATTGGTTACAGAAGGATTTCTAAACTTCTGAACATGTTGAGGCGATAATCTAGAAGCGGAAAGAACATCATTAGATTGTAGAACGGCCACGACCAGACGCTCCTCGCAAGATTTCTGACAGAGGATTGAAAGACCTGAATCAACAGGTACAACTGTTTCAAAGATACCAATAAGCAGTGAACTTTACTGCCATGGCCTGTATGGACACTCAAAACATAAAACTCCACTTCTGAAGAAAAAGCTGCTTAAAGTTTGCTGGACAACATTTGGACAAGCCTGTAAACTACTGGGAGAAAATAATCTGGTCATATGAGAGCAACAGTGAACTGCTTGGATTCAATAACACATCGTGTTCTGAGGACGAAACGCCAAAAACACCCCAGAGACAGTGAAGTTTGGAAGTGGGAACAAACACAGTTGTAAAGAAAAAGGTATAAAAAGTACAAAGGTTTGTAGCTTACCTGAAAGTAAAAGAAGGCTTGGCCAAACCAGTAGTGCATGATGGTGGTCTGGGCCGCGTCGTAGTTGAGCTTCTTCCAGATGAACTGAGCCATGAGCGTCTGGATGAGGAGTCCACAACACAGCACCGGCAGGTTATGGGCCCGAAACAGGAGCGAAACCAGGAGCACCAGGCCACCGTAAATCTCCCACAATCCCCTGCTCTTCAGCTTCGCATCTGCCGTGACGATCTGGGATCTCAGTAGGTCCTTGGTGCCCGAGAAGAGGATGCCCAGGACGAAGACGTAAACAAAGCGCGCCTCCACCGTTCCCCTGGAAAGACAAGCGGACGGAGCTCGTCACTTCTGTTTCAGCAGGAAGAGGACAGCCGCATCGATTAGTCCCAACAAAACGTTTCGCTCAATGTTCGAGTGACTGGGATAAGAGACTCGGTGACGTGAACTTTGGAGTCACAAATATCTAGATGGGGGATAAATGTAAAAGCACTTGGTCTAGAGTTTATTATTGAATGATGAAAGAAACAAAGAGTAACATTAATAAATCACACTCAACAGATTTTAAAGCTTGTGAGAATCTCTGTGAAGAAGATGACATATCTAAGGTGGCACAGAAAACCCATCCTGCTAATTTTTTAAGATATTTCTTTCTTCCAAACATACCAGATTAAATAAACTTTAATATCAGAAAAAGGTAATCTGAATACAAAATGTTTTTTTTAAATGACTTCATTTATTAAAGGAAAAGTTATCCAACTAACATGTTGCAAAAGCTAAATCATCATCATCATCATCATCATCATCATATTTTTAGTCCAGACACGTTAGAATATCCGCCTCTTCTGTTGAATCATGAATTAACGATGACTGATCACATTTTTTTTGAAAACCTGATTTTTAGGGTGCATTCACACCAGCCCTGTTCAGTCCACTTTGATCAAATTCTGGTTTATATGAAAGTGCGGTTTGTTTGAAAAGGGGAGACTGGGAAATTAAAATCTGATGTGGTCCAAAAAAGAAAACCCTAGACCTCGGTTCGGTTCAAATGAACTCTGGTGCGGATCGAATGCAGCGTGGACCAGAGGCCGCTCCTAAGGTTGGGAGCGGACTATAGCGCGTGGCATTCTGGGTAATTACATCCAAATCAAACATGTATAGCAAGACAAAATGGTTTGTTGTCTTTTTCCAACAACAAATGAGAAATCCTGCAACCGCTAAAATCTGGCATTACTCCATTTTGTTTACATTTTATGACAAAGGAAGTTGCGCTCATGTCTTCTTCTGTGGTTTTTGTGTCGTCTCTTTCAGTGGTTGTTCTTTCAGCGCCCCCGCAGGCGAGGAGAGGAACAGAGTTTTAAATTAATTTGGTTCGTTTGACACAGTATAGTGTGAAAGCGAACCATACAAGCTGAAAATGTAACAAATCTAAACATTTTGAGGCCTACCAGACTATCAGGTGTGAAACCATATTAGTTTCACTTTCCGCATCCACTCCTGGTTACTGTCAGAATCAAAAAATCACTTCAATGTAACCTGCCTGACATCATGAAGTAGGCCAATATCTAAAAAAAAAAAAAAAAGAGCAACACGTTAACAATGTACCCAAACACATCTATTAAACAAATGGAGGAAAACAAAATGTGAGACTATGACTCCATCTCTGCCCAGGTGTGGACTGCAGTTCGATGCATCACTGACATGCTTTGTGCAGAATCCTCTGCAATATCTGCTCTCCAAAGATCACAACTTTAATTAAATTCATCTTCCTCCCTCTTGTTTAACAGGACTGCTCATATTTCTGTGACTCATAACCTTTGCTTCATTCGGTATGCGGTGTGTCAATGTAACATTAATAATTAAAGCCAGGAGACTGGAAAACGGAGCGAACCGCCGCAGGAAACAGACTGTCTCCCACCCATCACATTGTCAGTTTCTCAATACGTTTTGAGGAACAGGGCATTAAGATGCTCTGAGTGCATTTTGAGAGTAAGGTGACATTTCATCAACTGTATTTTTTATTTTTTTTTATTTGAACGCCGTACCACGAGCTTATAAGACGCATACGTAACGGTGTGTTAAATTAAAATTTGCTTTGAGATCAGGTAGATTTATAGGTTTCACTGAGGTTTTATGTCATCGTGACGGGGAAAAGTCAGAACTTTTCAGAGTAAGGATTCGGGAAGTGGAAGCTTGAAATATCAGAGGTGACTTGTTTTTGTTTGTCGGCGTGTTCAGTAGCGATACATG
Source organism: Girardinus metallicus (assembly GCA_903067095.1). NCBI lineage: Eukaryota > Metazoa > Chordata > Actinopteri > Cyprinodontiformes > Poeciliidae > Girardinus > Girardinus metallicus. The sequence goes on from CAEGAE010038793.1 coordinate 10,401, forward strand.
CAACCAACTGCATCCAAAACAGCAGGTTTTTTTACATTCCTCCCCATCAGCTCCTGTGTGCAATAAGAGTGACTTCCCCTTTTCTCCTCCACCTCCTTCTCTCTTCATTCAGTCCCCTCTGTGCCAGATCAATCTTCCACCCTGGGACTTCTCTCTATCCCAGGCCTGGCTATCAGTTCTTTATTTCAGATGTTGTACTTCTACATCTCTCTCTGCTTCAGGGCATTTTTTTTTTCCTCCGCTCTCGTCTCCCTCTACCTTGTGAATTTCACTGTCCTTGCCTCCTTTTCTGGTGTGTGTTTCTTCCTCTGAACGTTTTTATACAATAAAAACAATAAATTCCGTTCAAGCAAACATATTCTCATTGAGACAAAATCCAAAAATATTAAAGCTTCACATAAATGGAAAATGCTCACAGGAATTTCTCTCTGAATTAGATCGTGAAAGAGCCATAATGTTATGGTCGCTCACAGGTGAAATGAATAACTCTCGTTATCTTTTTAAGGATTTAAGTGAGTTTGACACAGGATAAACAGGTCGATAACTGGGTCAGAACATCTCCAAACTGAAACCATTTCTGGTCTGAAATGGTCAGAGTCTATTGGGTTAGATCTTTTTAAACGAGCTAGTGTAGCTCAAATTGCTGAGGAAGTCCATGCTGATTCTGAGAGAACGGTACAATTTGACAATCTTTGTTGTTATTTAGTGAAGAGTAGTAAAAAAAAAAAAACGTACATAATTCCTCACTGTGTCTGGTGTTCGCTCTCCTGAGGAAATGGACTAGTTGAAGAGAAACATTGACATTACAGGGTTTTCTCCTAGTGGACCGCCCAGCTAGTGGACCGCTCTCCTGAGCGGTCCACTAGCCGCACACCGTGTTTTATGCAATTGGTGCGCGACAGATTAAACTATAGACCTAGCTTAATCTGTCTTTACCTTCACTGAAATTAAAAGTTTAAAATAAACGTTGCAAAAGTATTATGCAATCTTCATTTTGTCACGTCACAATCAAGTACGTCAATTTCTTTTTGCCACGTATAGTGCAGGAATCGGACCAAACCGCAAAGAAGGGGGAGTCTCATAACGACAATTTAATAGAAGACGATGAAGAACTTGAAGAAGAAATTCTGGTACCAAAAATCAGAACCAGTGAAGAACAATGAGATAAACCAAACCTAAAGGAAGTAGTGGGGATGACAGGGGAGGAACTAATTAGAGGTAAGTGGGTGCAGCTGAGGAAGGGAGCAGGTAGAGGCGAATGATGGGAGTGATTAACGGGTGGGGTCGAGATCAGAATAATAAGGTAAACAACCAAGAAGGAGAAAGAAAGGGAAAGGAAAGCTGAACAGTGCAACAATTCTAATGAGGAACCCAAAACGCAACAAGAATAACTGAGCTATTAAGATATTAGACAACAACGAAATGATCCAAAAATGTAAAAAAAATAACTAAAACTAATAACTTGATATGAACCAGTCTAGATTAGGGTTGCCATTTTCCTGGGAGGTGACCTTCTACACCAGTCTACGGTCACCTTCAATGCCCTTTTTGTCTGTTCTGCTGGTTTAGGTGTTCAGCCATGTCTAGGTAGGAGGGGTGAACCGATTGTAGTTTTCTGGTCAATCACCGATCTTTAAAAATACTGACCTGGTCATTCAGATTTTGTCCAATACCAATTATCTTGGCCTACAAAGTCTTTAAATTTAGCAACAAAGTTGCTAAGCAGGCAACAGTGGGGAGACTGGTGTCAACCGCAGACGGATAGATGAAAACTGGTGGTCTGTCAGTCAAACTTCTCTCACGGCAGAGCAACAGATTGGCCGATGAGATCGGTGGACTTAAGGATCAACCAGTCGCCGATGTTCCAGAATTAAGAAAATTAGGGTCGATTGCGCGGTGCACTCCTACTTGGTAGGCTTGCAGTAGGTTGTGTTGTTCACCATGTACATTGTAGACACTACGGCGGCATTGTTGCTGCTGAAGAAAACCATCCACACACTATGATGCTCCCAGCACCATGTCTAACCATTGGTTGGACTGGTTTTTATTAAGGGTCTCAAGGTAAAGGGGTTGGATATAAACGCAAGTTGTTGTAAAGTAGCTAAATATAAAAAAGGTTAAGTGGTATGAAAGGTTTTCAAGGTACCACATCTAGTTATTACAGCCAGTTTTCAGACATTTTTCTTAATTTTACCCAGCTTTGTCACCTATTGTGCCCAGCTTCCCTCTTTTCCTGATTTCAAATATCTGGACACTATAGATGCAGTGAAGAGGAGCTAGGTCTGTCTGATCAACAAGTTTCAAAGAACACATCTAGCGGTATACAACTTATAACTCAAGTTTGTACCAGCTGCCCTTTACCTAAACTGCTGACTCTACAGAAATCTTTCCCACCTATAAATTATTTATACAGAGAAAAAGCCTTAAATTGGAGCTTTAACGGACAAGTGCTTTCCATAATGAAGGCAATAACATTTAGTCTAATTTCTTCTGGGAGAAACGCTTATCCAGAGAGACTTGAATGAAAAAGTGCCAACCCAACCCACCACACGCACCCCTTACATGAAAACTGCTCTTTAATGAAGTCATATGAATATTTGCTCAAAAAAAATTGTGGGATGATTAACACTCGCTGTAACGGAACAACATGAGAAACAAAGGGCTGAAAGAAGAGTGACAAAGATAAATTGCTTCATCCTGTTTCATTATAGATGAAGGGAAAAGTGGGAGTATTAGGAGGTAATGAGGTTAAGAAAGCCACTGAATCTTTAAGCACTTACAGCCTGGAGAAAATCAGATCTAATTGTATTCTGAGAAAATATGTGGAGATGAACGCAGCAATTAGGGGGAGAGTGCTTCACCTGTAAACCTTTTCCACAGCAGACATTGTGACGGCCGAACAACATGACGAGCGCAGGTGGAATTAAGGACACTAATGGCTTTGGTTCGGTTTGGATTGAGAGTGTGGAGTTTCCTCAACTCCAGTGATATTGTCTCTGCAAACACTTTCAGAGCGAAAGTATATCACACCAAGATAACCTGAGCAAATACAATGAGTAAAAAAAGTTGTTCTCTTCTACACTTAACATCTGGTTGTGCCGCCGTTGGCTACGACCACTACCATCAAGTGTTCATTATAACAGACAGTAGATGCGTTTCCATAGAATTGTGTAAATTGGAATTACGAAAATGAATTCGCTTAACGAAAACACGGCAATTTTGAAAAAAAAAAAAACTCAGGATTTTTCAGCGGACAACTGAGGTCCCCGTGAATGTTCACGAACAGCAAAAATCCCTGAATAACTGCGATTCCCGTCTACAAACATAGCTGCCTAACTTTATTAAGTCAAATAGCAAGCATATCTTAACACACATTAACATACCTGTGAAATACGTGAATTTGCAAACAGGCATGGGGCCCGTTGTGTGTGCCAGGTGAAACTAAACGTACGTCTTCCAAAAAGTTCCACTTTCATATCTGTAGCACACAAAATATCTTCGTGCAAGACGTGGTGACCATTAAGGTGTCCTTTTGGGAAATCATCATCCATTATGTAATTTTTGGTTAGCAGCAGTTTGGCCTCAAACTTTCTCATTCATGCCAGTTTCAACCAGTCATTTTCTCATCAATGAATCATGAAACATTGTTTGAAAACTTCAACTGAATTTGCTCAAGTTATCTTTGTCTCACATTAAAATTTCTATGATGAACAAAAACACTTAAAAATGGCAAACAAGTAAAGAAATGTGCAGGGTGGTGGGAGGGAGAAACATTTTTCTTCACAGCACTGCAACACCAGGAGTGCACTCAACTCCAATGCTGTTGTCTCTGAAAATGCCCTCAATGTCTGCTCTGAAGCTATTTAGACACTTAGAAAATGATCAACTCACACAGCGGGAGTTTTAAAAATTTTTTTATAAATCCAGCTTGGGGCAAAAGACACGGTAAAAAGAGGATTTCTACTGCAGTTGTCAAAACTCACGAAGGTACTACAGGGTGATAACTGACCCTGAAGGAACTGAGCAAGTATTAAACATCTATTATTAATCAGTGTCTTATGCAAACCTGTACCTAGCAGAGGAATATTCTCCTCACACAATATTGCACCGATTACATTCATTATTAGTTTGTGCAAAGGAAAAAAAGCAGTCCAGGCCCTGTGCTGGATGGTACGGTGACGGATGTGCGCTGGTGCCATTTATATGATAACTAGCGTGTAGAGAGAAAATCACATACCAATTTATCTGACCTACAGCACTCGTCTCTGATTACAAGCCGTCATTATTGCCGCCATCGTTCCATCTACATATAAAAATTGATGTGGACACGATGTGACATTTGCATACAAGAAATTTGTGCCATTCTGGAACTGGCATGTCGATGAAGAACATCGATGTAAATTAGCCCGAAGCGATACACATGTCCCCCAACACTTAAGGATTGCCAAACTCTGAAAGCTGAAAGGCATCTTGTTTGGGGTTGGCATTTTCCAAGCTAAACGTACAAGCTGTCCTCCTTCTCAAAGCAATTAAAGCTAATTGCTGTTTACACAATTTCTCAAACTACAGGCCCTTAAAAAATGACAGCGGAAGTTTTCTTTCAACTGGATCTCCCCGTCGTGTGTTGGTTCATCTAAGGTGAAATGGGACGAGTTTTCTTTTCTACAGAAAGCAGGATGTATAACTTAGCGCAGGGCCGTAACGATTCATTGAATGATTTGTGCACCTTGAGTATTAAAATCCTCCAGGCAAATTATCTGCTTCAAAGCTTAGTTATGTTTTATTATTTACTATTTAGGTAGGACTTTTTGTTGTGCACTTCCGCCAATAAGTTGCAGACAAACACTAAGCGCGACTAGCATAAAATAGAGTGGATCTGTATTCGCAGCTCTACTTTTCACGTTCTACCTGGGGTTTCCGGTGGGATTTTATTGTTTGATGAAAATGTGGAAATGTCAAGAGTTTTCATCGGTTTTTTTGGGGACCAATAGGGGACCTTTAAATTGACTGCTTGAAATAGGAAAGCATTTCTTCATGGGCTGCTTCCTAGCAAGATTGCTATAGTTAACTAAAACAAACAAAACAATGACAGCTGAAATTGAGAATACATTTTTGTTAGCGGAAATAAATATAAAGGGTAATTAATGGGATAAAAACTATAACTAAGTGGAACTATATTGTGTGTTTACATGGCATGCATTTATATAGATATAATATCCTATATTTATGTGTTTATGAATTTATTTATTAGCCTTTCACACTGATGTGAAATAAATTTTTTTGCCCACACAAACAGTTTACGTCAGCTGCCGGCAAATTACGGTGGTCCGTACTCTTCCTGACGGCACTTACTCAGGCGCAATATGGCGACAGCAGGAGTTGGACAGCAGTCGTTGGTTCAATAATAATTGAATATATTTTTTGAAAATGGTATCTTCTGCTGTATTCATAACTCAGTATTTGTATACGTAATCACTATTCTGCACCTACACTAAACTAAAACTAAATATTTAACAAATAATAACGAACAATAACTAGCAAACACACTCTAAAAACCAATTAAAACTAACTGAATTAGACAAACAAAAGGCTTCAAGGAAATAAAACTAAACCATGATGACAAAACCAAAGCTAGTATAGCCCTGCTGCCTAGTTGAAGCGGAGTAGTGCGCGACAGGTGCTGAAGCTGATTCCTAGCGGACAAACCGTAGCTTTACGGACGAAGCGGAAAATAAATTTCCTACCATCCCGTTTGCAACTGATTTGTGGCGGAGCGCATCATGGCGGCCCATAGTTGGCAGATGCGTTTCTGAGTGTGACGAATGTGCCAAATCCCATCGACATAAAAGCTACAGATGGCTGTGCAAAGTGAGAGTTCATCTATTAAACTCACTAAAGGTTTTAGTTGAATACTTAAACTAAAACCTGGAGTGTACACATTAAAAAAGTGTCTCTGTGAGCCCGTTGCTTTATTATTTTTATTTTTAAATTGAGAAATTTCAGATCTCATGCCATTTTTGTCCAGGCTGACTTAAATGATGAGTTATTATTGTAATAGGCTAATTTTCTAAGCTAGGGAAAAGCAATTATTAGGGATACACCAATATGAAAACTCGGGCCCAATACTGATATCCGATATTATACTGCTGTTATGGCAGTATTAAAGAATATGTCATTGTATCAAATTTTTCATTCAACTACTCGATACATCGTCGGAATAACTGATGGATTACTACGTTGCTGAAATAATTGCTTACCAATTTGGTGTGTACAGAAGAGCAAAGGAGAACGCAAAGCAACAGAAAACCGTGGCGTCCAGGCGGCACGGAAAGACGGATGGGAGTTAAAAACAGAACGACGCAGAAAGAAAATCAAGAGTTGAGACTGTGGCAGAAGTTTCACTGTCCGGTCGATAGAAATGTGGTCCATCATATAAAATCCCAATAGAATACACAGAAGCTTCTGTTTGTAACAGAAGGACAAAAAAAAATAAAAAACCTGAAAAGGTTCAAGGGGAGTGAATATTTTTCTGTCAGAAAGACAAATGTTGTCCGATTTGCGCTTTGCTTCCAAAGTGTGCATTTTTAAGAGTCCAGATACTGCAATGAACAGGATGTCGTTGCTCCAACCTATTGGCAGAGGTATCTTTCTTTTGCTATTTTCAGAACAACAAAAAGGTTTACAAGAGGTACTTGGTATTCTATCAGAGCACCGACAATAAGGAGGCTGACGATGTTTGGAAAGTTATGTCCGGGTTCATCTTTCTAACAAAATAACAGTTAACAAAAAGATTTCATCAAGGGAACATTTTGTTACTTTGTTACTGCCGAACTCCAGTCCTTTGTAGGCACTGCCGCAATCAAATTCATCCAGCAAGATAGAGCATTAAACATTCATTAAAGCAGATAGAGTAATAACTGCTGCCTAGATGTATCTTTAATCACTGGATCACACTTTATCTTGTTAGGGGGCTCTACATAGACAATGTCTCGAAAAACAGAATAATTTCCATCCCTTGGATAGGGAGGAAAAAAGAAACTTCATTTATGATCAGAATTTCAAATCAGATCTAAGATTCTCGCTGTAGGAGATGCAGCCTTTCAGAATGGGCTATTCATACCAACGCTGGCAACAGTTTGGGCTTGATTTTCTGTTTTGGGCTGTGTTTTTCTGCTGGGCTGGAAGTGGGCGATGCCAAGCTGTAAAAGTGTGAAATCGCAGGAATCAGATTAAGTCATTGATGGATTTTTACAAAAAAAAAAAAAAGTATGTTTTTTGAGTGAGCTTTTTTTTTTTTCTTGTTGTGATGTTTCATTCTTTTAACTTTTCACCGTGCCGAATCTGAAAATGTCCGCAGCCTCAAGGGAACTGCTAAGTCAAGACAGCCTATATTTGAACACTGCTGCAGTTAACGACGGTAACTGTGCTAAGCGACATGCTAAAAGACATCAGAAGCTTTTACTGGCAAATAATTGTGAAGAGAAGCTCTGTTGGGAACTTCAGACCATTTACATTCAGCAGGTCAAGTCTAACACAAAAGTCCAAGATTTTTAAATTACTTTTTTGTATTTTTTTTTTAATAACCATTTGTAATAAAAGTGACAGACAAAGTAAAAGTGCTTCCAACTCTGCACTAAAGTAGAGGGCTGTTTCGTTTTTCTTTTTTTAGGTATGTGGATTTGAATCGTCTGGTTGAAAATAATAAAAAAATTTACGTTAGAGAGTTCAAAAAGGGGATTTCCAAGTTTATTAGGCAATAAAATCACAGTAGAAGCAGACAGATAGAAAAGTTGAAGTAATATATCTAAACCAGGGATCAACATTTATTTCTCCCCAAAAGGCCCACATAAGCAACTGTCATTACTCTTGTGTTGAGGAATGAACCATAAGCAGAGCACAAATTCCAACAAATGTGTATTTACCAACATTTTCTTTTTTTTATTTTAGTTTTTACTTGCAATATAAGGAGATACAACAGTGTCTCCTTGTATGTGCATTCTTATGCAAATTCAAGCTATTGTTTCTGAAAATAGTCCTGACTGCATTTTCCTCAAGCTGAGCACAGCAGTTCAGCTGTAAATAAATACCTAGCACCAAAAGTCAACATTCTGGACCAATCGCTCTTCTTTTAGCCTCAGCTGAGGTTTATATGCTCCAGCTTCAATTCTCATTGCATTTGGTTACTTAAAAATATGTCACAAATAGTCAAAATAGAAGGCAGCATATTCACAGTCGACACTTTTCGCAGTTTGGTTTCCAACTTTCATGCACTTGTTGGTTTGCATTTACAGAAACCAACTGACTAGTGACAAAGACAATTTCTTATGTCATTTTTTTTTTTTAGGTAACTGTACGACTGAATGGGACATTATTCGCGACGCCACAAACACAAATATTCCTGAGGAATATCTCCATTTACAATAGGCTGCTTTTGGATGCTACTTAAATAAAAAAAAGAGGTGTTATTTATATCACTAAACTGCACACAAATGTAATCATATTTATTGATGTTCTCATGGAAAAGTAACACTTCCAATCATTCTGTCAGTTTTGTTTTTTTGATTTAGCATTGATAAGTGAAATGTATGATAACCATAAATCAAAATTCCTCTCATAAATGTATTGAGATAAATGGCAAACGATGGGATAAATGCCCACCCCTATTTCACAGCTCTATATTTTGGTTTGCTTATGAAAGTCAGGGAGCCCATATGACAAACCGAACCAAATGAAATGGAAACCCAGAGCTTTGGAATAATGACACACAATAAAACTAAATTATATAGCGGATTTGATCGCGTTTCATAAAAATACTTAACAAAAAAACAAAGTTTTTTTGTTAAGTAACTAGAAACAAACTGGTTTGTTTATACTTATCAAATGGAAATAGGAAGAGAGCAAATGTATGAGGTGTGGGTTTATAATGGAGAAAGGCTGAGCAAGTTTTTTGTTGTTGTTTTACAGAAGCAGTTTCCTGCAGCTTACAATTTACTCATAGACATGTAGTTTGACAAAAAAGAAAAAAAGAGGCTCAAGAGGATGTTTTTGGCAACTGCAGACATTAAACACAAGGAGATTAATTACCCTCGTCTGATCAGCTTAATGCTTTCTTTTATCTTAATAGTAACAGAGGACGGAAAATAGAAGCTTGTGGAGTTGCCTGGATTTCTGGTTACCTTGGTAACAAGCGCAGGCACTCCAGCAGGCGAATAAGGAAAAGGTAAGACCATGTCCAATCCCCTCAACACGTTTGGCATATCCCCTTCATCAATCACCCGCATCAGGCTGGCACTTACTGTAAATCAGCCAGAGCAGGAAATTCAGCGCCACCCCAGAACCCCCCCCCTCTCCTCAGGACAAAGCCGAACACGTCCAAGTGACAACTGGATGGGTAAGTGGGACTTTAAAACAACGGCTGCAGAAAAACATCTAATTAGCCCTTCGAGCCACTTGGTGGATACCTGCGAAGCCTCTGTGTCGCGCGGCGATGTCACTTCTTCCCTTTAGCCTCATGTTAGATTTATAAGGAGGACGACCTCCTTTTCCGAGGCTGTAACCTGGTTACAGCACACTCAGCAATCACAGAGAACGCCGAGAGTAAATGGAGGATGATCCTTTGTCAAAAGGTTTTCACTGAGCTTGCTGGTAACGCCGAGTCGACTTTGAAACGTGGCTCTAAAGTGGTTTACCGCTTGGGTAATAAAGCTGAATCCTCTGAGTGTGTTGTGTGTGTGTGCGTGCGCCAGTACGTGTGTCTGTGAGAGTTCACAGGTGTTTTGAGACAAGTTTGAATACATTTCCATTTTTAAGCGGGATCTGTATGCATGCATATTTTTAAATTGGGGGAGCAGCACCACCGGTCGCTCTCCGGATCAAGCGGGCCGAGGTAAAATGGGTCATGTTTTTTTGTGCAGGTGTTAGCCGCGTAAATGCATAAACACAAACGCGGACGGTGGAGGCTTGTTGTGGTCTCTATACGTGGTAACAAATGCACCAGAAATTGGTTGTGACGTACAGAGGATCTGGCAGCTCCAGCTGCTTTGATGGGGAGCGACTTCCCGCTGGAACATTTGTTCACAAAAAAAAAAAAAAACACATTTTGTGACCTTTACTGTGTGCTTCTGTTCTTTTCTGCTGCAGTTATTGTTAGTGTTTAAAGGGGCAGCATTATGTAAAATTCACTTTTTTGAGCTTTACATCATGTTACAACATCAGCTGGTTTAATATTAACTGAGGGCCTACAGAAAGAATTGACAAAAAAAAAAAAAAAAAAAAGGTAAATGGTTTGTATTTATATCACACTTTCTCAAGTCAGAGGACTCCAAAGCTCTTTCCACTACGATTCATTCAGTCATTCACACTCTGCTCCTGGGCTACAAAGTAGCTCATCATCATCAGACAAACAGAAATGAATGAGAAAAAAGGTTTCTCACTACCAAAATGTTGGACCGAGTGGTACTCCCACTTAAAGCCACGGTATATATATATTTTTTCTTAATGTGTTTTTTGTTTGTTTTCACATATTCGTTAAAACTGTGACCGTGTCGTGACAGTGTAGCAATAGACACGTAATAAAGTAAAAAAAAAAACAGCATCACTCGTGGTCAAAAACAGCCAATAAGAGCCAGGGGGAGAGTCTTAGCGCTGTCAATCATGCTCATGAACACGCTGCTAAATGTGCTAATGGCGGAGAAACAACTTACCGTTACAGAAAAACTGTTTATCTGCCACCATTTGTGGGTATGCTAACTAGCTTTAGCATTCTGCTGTCTGAAATCATGACTGATGGCGCCAACACCCTCCTCCTGGCTCTGATTGGTTGTTTCTGGCCGAGCGTATTTCTGCAGTTAGTACTGCGAGAAAACAGAGGAGCTCAATTTTCATTCACAGATTATCTGTCTTATAAAACAAAGTGTCAAAGAAAAAAACGTTTTCTGACAGTTACATACTGTCGCTTTAAAGATTATGCACTCGTTGAGTTGGTTTATCACATAACACACGCTGAACTTTGTGGTTGTAGGACGGCAGAACGTGGAAATGCTCTAGAGTCTGCATGGATTATTTGTGCATCGGAAAAAGCCCGAGAACAAAAGAAAAGGCAAATCATTCAGTGCCATCCATCATACTGCCTCTTGTAGCCTTTTCAAAATGAGTAGCACTTCCTGTTCTCAAATCCATTTGCTGTTTAGAAAGATGCAACAAAGCAAAAAGGCAGCTGGCACAGAGACAGAGAGGAGGGACTCAGGGAGGCGTCAGGTGGATTTGTAAAAGGAGAAATCCACAAAAAAAACCCAAAAAAAACAGATCGTCATGCAAAGTTTCTTCCCACACATCCGCTTTACGCAGCAATAGAAAAAGAAGTGTCGTGAAAAACATGCTTCCTTTCATTAAACCAGAGACAGACACTCCTGCTGTATCGAAATCTAACGGCATTTTCAAGGAGAGACAGACGTCTACTCAATTGGTTCTGACTGAAACGCTGCAGCTTATTTCAAATGGTTGGTTTTTCTGGCACAGACCTGGCTTTAAAGCAAAGTCCATAAATTTTAATGTAGGTGAGGTCTGGGCTGTCTAAAAGCTCGATATTATCCTTCTTTATCCGTTTATGTGTTTGTTAGGGATCACTGTTCTGTTGAAACATCCAATTGTTTCATCCCAAGCACAACTCCAGAACGGAGCAAATCTGGCCTGAAACACAGGAGGCTGATGCAGGTGGAATGGTTATTGTGTTTTTGGTTTTTGTTTTTGCCCCGTCTCTCTGTGACATATTCCCATACAAATAAAATTAGTCAATAAAAACTTAAACTGAGAAGCGTTAGCGACAGCCAACGTTGTTTCTTGTCCATTAATCCGGTTTCTGCGTCTTAATTTCCTGGTGAATAGAACCACAGGTTCAGGATGCACCGATTGCATTTTTCTGGCCGATCTCTGACCTTTAAAGGACCGATTGCGATCTGGTCAGGACTTATTGTTTTAAGTCAATAACTCCATGATATTGATTTTAAAAAGGACCGGTTCCAATGGTAGATAATTTCACTTATAACATGTTATGAGTGAAATAACCCAAATTTTTTTTCTAAAACTAGAAATTTTACCTCAAGATTCAGTTAGAATTGAGACAAAAAAAGAGCCAGTATCTCCCTGAAAAAATATTTGTAAGTTAGTTTTGTTTTACTTCAAGGGTACTTATGTATTTATACTAGAAACTACACAGAACATTTGGTAAGATTTTGTGTTTATGCAGCGCAAAGTGACACTAGAAGCTTTTAAAAATCACGTGGCTGAGATGCAACTATTACGAGGCTTCAACAGATATTAGCTAGGGTGGATGTATATTTCTGAGCTGCGATTGAAACTTGTGCATCGACTTTATTATTATTATTTTTAATCTATGGAAGTTATTTGCTGTCATAGTTATTCCACAATGGAGAAGAACAGTTTAAATGCGTCGTTCGAAGCTAGAAATAAATAGATGCATTTAAGCTTCGCACCAGAACTGCAACTGATACCTGCTCTATGGTGTAGCTGAGTCCAGAGACGCAGCGATCCGATATGAATATCAGTATCGGTGCCGATATTGAAAAAGAAAAAAAAAATCGTGACAGATCTAGATCGTGACAATGTGCAAGATCCATGAGGACATATCTATTCGGTCTAATTCTACGCTTTGTTCATCATTAATTTTACATTTCTAATTGTACTTTCCGAACCACTTGAAGAAAAGGTTTGTGGAAGGTTATTTCTCCATGTTTGGCCAAGGTAGTCAACCGACTGGTCAATTTCAGTGTCTTTGTTATTTGTACACCTAATTGGGTTGGCTTAAGAAATTAAAACTGTGTTGTTTCTTCAAGTTTATCCAAGCTCGTGAAGATATTGGCGTACTGGTGAAGAGTTAGCAAATACATTTATAACCGAGTACATTTATGTTTGCATTTTAAAAAACATGAAACGTTTCAAGTTAATTCTACGAGGTTTTTCGTTATTGGATCGGTATCGGGCGGTGCTAAACCTCAGATATTGATATCTGGTATTAGACGTGAACAGAGTGGATCGGCGCATCCACAGCTGAGCCTAACGTGTTGCCGTAGGACGGTGTTTCACAAAAAGACGGCCACTGCTCCTCGACCCACCCGTGCCGTTGCTCCTGCGATGAACCGCTCGTCTCAGAAACGTGAAGACTTGACGTTTGTCTAAATCTACAATAAAACCTGTGAAGAGCAGCGCTGTAATAATCAGCATCTCGAGGTCGACATGAAAAGCTCGATATCTGGCTCAGACCTTGTCAATCATCAAAAGCAGCCGCATACTGCGTGTGGCTTTGTCAGCTGTCGGTGAGCGGGTGAGAGGTTGAGCTGTTAATTAGCTGAGCAGGTTGAAGAGACTGCCGAGGAGAGCGGAATAAAAAAAATAAAAAATAAAAAATAAAATAGAGGTTAGAAAGGGCCAGGTACTGGAGGGAGATGAAGAAAGGTCATAAAAAGTAGACAGGAAAGCCGCGCGCAACCCTGAACGCTCATTATTTTTCTGACGGGGTTCAGCAGACGATAACTCTGAGCCTAACTAGCGTCGGAGGAGTGAAATATAGCACTTAGCAACCAGGCTCACAATGCTAAGAACATCTAGTAAACATGGAGGATATTATGTAAATACGGCACAGGTGTATACATGAATTTAGATATAGCTCTCATTAGCATAAGCCGCGAGTCAGGATGAGAGTTCAAGCACACAGAAACTCTCCTGAAAGCACTGGACACTGAAGGGCTGGCACAAGATGAATTGTTTTATCATCTGGGGGGGGGAATTTGCATGATTATGCACCTAGTATGCTTGACTATTGCTCGAGCATGTCGGAGGGACGGCTCTTTCTGCTCTTACGTGCCAGAGGGTGTTTGCAGGATCAAAAAGCAAATAAAAAGAAAGATAACTCCATGCAGGATTTGTTTTTTTTTAATAAAAGAAGGGAGCAGAGGGCCCTTTAAAGAGCTGAGTTAAGCATTTAGGGAGTGTAATTCATGCTAACAAATAGAGCTACTGTTCGCCTTGCAGATCAATCTGCACAGGAACTAGTTAAAGGTGGGACTTTTGGAGGAGAGACGCATGATATATCAGCATTAACATTGATATTTGCTGAGAATATTATTTTTTCTTTACATATCGGTATCGGTCTGGACTAACCCAATATTTATTTCCATCTTGTTGCTGTTTCCAGAGGTGAAGGGGAGAGGCCTGGTCATGTGACAGTGATGCAACGTTCGACTGCGGATTGTAGCGTCGGATACCGACATTGGGCCTCTGTCTCTTTAAGAAGCTCCTGCTCTTTCTGAAACTCCGCCTTCAGGAAGTCATGGCTTCTCTTTTAACCCTTTAACGTTTTTAAGAGCGATGCTCTGAGAAGTAGATGGTATAAAGAGATGTGCAGTTCCACCAGGTGTTTGCTAATTGCTGCTGGCTAGTCTGAAGGAGCCAAGTGGAGGAGTGGCAGTCGAGGGCCTTTCTGTGAGGCGGAAGCTGGGAAGTTTGGAAACTGCAGCCCTAAGGAGGCGCTGTGTCTTGAAGGTGGAGCTTGGCTTAACGATTGCCATGGGATATTAAAATATTTCTAACACATACATTAAAAAAAAGAAAAAAGAAATCAAGGTAACACTCCGAGTATGTTTGTGTTAATAGAATAATATCATAACATGATGTAAAGCTCAAAAAAGTCGATTTTACATGATACTACGCAATACTTTCACCAAATGTTAGATTGCACTTTATTACCAAACTAGAATATCAAGCACCTTCACGGACTTTACCCTGAAATCAAGCACTTCCCAAACCTTTAAAAGACCTCGCTGAAATTCAAGCACTTTCAAGGATTTCAGGCAGCCGTCTGCCGACTCAAACTCCAGTCTATGGAGGGATGCAGCGCTTTCCGTCCATAATTATCGGAAACGCACAAACGTGTGGAATAAATCATGTAATCTATCTCTATGAAATACACGAGTTAATCTCTGCTACGCTCACTACTCTGAGCAGCTCACTGCTCTGTGTAGGAAAAATGAAACTTCAAATCCATCAATTACACCAGTCAGGAGGGAGAGAAAAAAAAAGTGGGGCTGTGGCTTTGATGGAAAGATGTGTGGAAAGAAGAAGAAGAAGCTATCGATAGGAAGGCACTTCTCGCTGGCTGCCAAATTAAATCAACAGTCACCGCCGCTCTGGTGTGTGTAATCAGTTTAATTTAAAACACTGTCAGATTTTTTTTTTATTTTATGACTGGAAGAGACCCTGGAGCAGCAGGATTTACTGTAGATAAAAAAAAAAAAAAAAAAAAAAAAACAAGCAACAAAAACACAAACAAGTGTTGAGTAGTTCATCATCTCAGTTAATGATGTGGTCTCAGTGTTCGTCCCAGATGACACACATTATAGCCTGCAAAACTCATCTGCATCTCAGCGCATTAAGGCGCTTCTCTTTAAATCAAGTTCCTGTCATTGGGGAGGGGGGGGAGAAGGAGGGCGGGGAAAAAGTTGCACATTGTTGCAAAGGAATGAAATCAAATTTCTGCAGGCCAGAAAGAAAGAAAGAAAAAAACAACACAACTTACTTGGACGCGGCTCGGCCGGAGCGTTGCCAGGGAAACAGGACATTGCCGACAGCTGCCCGGTAGCTGTAGACGCCCAGGAGTCCGAGCGCCAGGGCGACCTTGGAGACGAGCGAGCAG
This sequence comes from Girardinus metallicus, assembly GCA_903067095.1. Taxonomy (NCBI): domain Eukaryota; kingdom Metazoa; phylum Chordata; class Actinopteri; order Cyprinodontiformes; family Poeciliidae; genus Girardinus; species Girardinus metallicus. The sequence continues at coordinate 26,107 of CAEGAE010038793.1, forward strand.
CGTCTCTGAACCAGGAGGTAGATGAGGAGCAAGCAGAGCGCGGACAGCAGGGACAGGACCGTCTGATGCTCAGAGCTGACAAACAGATAAAAAAAATAAAGAAAGTGAGAAAGAAAGAAAGAAAGAAAGAAAGAAAGGAAGAAAGAAGAGCTTTCAAAGTTTCCGAGCGGAAGTTCATTCATATTTCACGTTGTTTGCGCGCACGGCCAACCGGCTTTAGTCATTTATTTACACGCCTCGAGACAGGATCCTGTCGATTTCAGTTTTTAGCGTTCAAAGCAGAACCGCTCGACGACTGGATGGCTGGATGGATGCCGAGCATTTATGAGATGAAACGCTGTCAGTCACATCCAGCAGCAGCAGCACCAGTCGAAGCCTTAAGTTCACCCATTGTAAGCTGTTTACCGGATTTAGGAGCACGCCGGTAAGACATTACGCCACGCCACTTCGAGCACGAGGCTAGAAATAATAAGACCTCTAAGGACGCTTCAAAGCCGAGCGGGAATCGTCGCGTGCGTTAGCCGGTAGCAGGATCAGACGGCCGGTAGAAGTTGGGATGTTTGTTTTTTTTTTTGTTTTTTTTTAATTCCCCTCCTGGATCTCATTATTCAAGCGAGACGGCAGAGCAGGTAGGGCGGCGGGGGGAACGTCGGACCGAGAAAAGGTCAGAATCCGCATCTCTATTCCACAACGCGATGCGTGTTCAAGAACAAGCTATGTTGTCGGAATATTAATTGAGCGGTCACGGTTTCGCTGTGAAAGCACGGCTTTCTACAGCCGCAGACGGCTATCTCAAAATGCTAAGTGGAGGGGAGGGAAAAAAAAAAACAAAACAAAAACCAAACACACATCTGAAGAGAGCGGCGTCGGTGTCAGCAGAACGCAGACGTAGGTCCGTGATCACATTTCCATTTGCAAAACGTCTGGCGAGGCGAGCTGCTGCTGCTACAGCGGCCGACAACCTTTTTATCTCCCGGCGATGAAAATCCTCCGCTGGAGGCCGAACAGAAGATGACTAGTTGCAGTGATATGTTATGACTGGGTGCAGGTGGAGCAGCAGAAATGCATCCGCTGCGTTGTAAACCGAGTGTGTCTGTAGGAGACGCCGCCTAAAGCCACACTTTCTTTTTTGCAGAGAGCCCGCTGCTGAATTTCTCGCCTTAAATGTTAAATCACGCCGGTTCACGTTTTATTTTCGTTCTGCCTCGATCGGTTTCTGACTCTCGCCTTCACCGAGAGCCGTGCCGGGAGTGTTTGGTTCCCACATATCCACACAATGAAACAAGGATGGTAATATGCTGCATTTTACGAGGCGACAATTTAGATCGCAGCTCTAGTAAAAGCTCAGCACTCATTAAATGTTTGGGTTCAACTGCTAAGCTTTTGCTATTGAACAAAAGGAAAGTGTGAAGAGCCCCAAAGAAGTGTTTGCGCGCATATAGATGAAGCAGATAACTTTTAGGGGAGAAGGAAATCAGATTTTTACTCTCGCTGTTTCTTGGCAGTGTGAGACAATCTGTGAAAAAATATGGAGATGCTCCGACTTCTCCTGGCGATCCTTTTGTCATCTGCAGCTCTCAAAAACTAGCTTAAAAAGTTTAAGACTTTTTAAGACCCTTTTTAATGCCTTGAATGAAATTTAAGGCAAAAAGCAATATAAATAACAGATTTCTGGGGTCTGCTATCTACAGCCGTAGTGGTGGTTGACGCTGTACTAATTCTTTCTTAAACAGGATATTTTGTTTATAACAAGCTATAAATCACCTTTTTTCTTTTTTATTTCGTTCTGACTATAGGAACCAAGTCTTGAATTGGAAGAACACAAGTCTCCCGTATTTTTGGGTCTTTTTTTATTTTGCCCGTAATTGGCGTCCGCAGGTGCCGATACCGATTGATTTTAGAATTCCCACCGACACCGGATCCCACTCATCTAATCACCAGTCCAACAGAACCAACCTGTTGAGCCAGTGGCTGACATCTGGGAGGTGGGCCCACTGAACTCCCGTCTGGTTGAGGGAGCGAAGCAGCCGGCAGCAAAGCAGAGTGAAGGGGGGCGTGGCCAGCGCCAGCCACTTCTCCGAGACGACCTCCTGTTTGGGGTGAGCAGAGGAGTGGCCGTCCTTGGACGGAAGGAGGCGCTCCTCTTCGCCTCCGGAGCCCCTCTGCTCCCTGAAGTACTTCCTGCACACGTCCTGGAAGACGGCGAGGCAGAGCGTGTTGAGCAGGAAGTACCAGGTCTGGTGCTCCTCTTCGACGAAGCTGCTCGCCGCCAGGCTGAGCGTGTGGCCGATGGTTCCGGCCAGCAGCAGGACGTCAAGCTCCGACAGCGACCACTCGCCGCCGGAGCTCCGCACAGGGGACTGTGAAAGCAAAGAGAAGATGGAGAGTTTACACAGCGAAATGTGAGGAAAGTACAATCAAAACACTAAATATGGCTAAAACTATGAATAACTGAAAGGGGGGGGGGTGTTTTTTTTGCCAATCAGAGTGTAGTACTCTCATTGCTTGAGGAATGGGGCCGTACTTTTTGCCTTTTATGCATTCTAAGTGTTGATATCTTCTCCTAAATGCCAGCAGATTGTACAGATCTGGGGAGGGATGAAAGGAATCTTCAATAATGCTGAAGGCTTTCGGGCATCTTTTGGTATCCAGAGAGAGGAGAAATACTACAATAACACACACCTGAGAGCTTACAATTAATTTGTACCGCAGTCAGCCGCCATTATCTGCTACTATTGACCAAACATTCGCCACACTTGGTTCTGCAAACCCAGATCAAAGGCCTGCAACGTGTGGCTCTTACAAAACCAAATGATATTTTTTATTATAAAGTCAATAAGAAATGGTGGTTTTAGCAGTTATCCTGTACGTTTTAATGAAATATCTTCTACAGAAGAAGGACACCAATGGTGCAAAGTGTTTTTTAACATTAAACCATGAGCTCTACATTTCAAGTGTTCTACCCGTCTTTCTTCATTTTCCATATTATAGATAGCTTTGTTTTTTCTTTGTAAAGCAAAATGGTCTTAAAATAAAAATAAATAGTTTAATCGAATTAGCTTTCAAAACAAAATAAATATTTTTTTTTTGGCATCTCTAGACCAGTTTTATTTTGTAGCAATGGGGGTAAAACGTTGCTCTTTACACTCAAAAGGTCCTAGTTCCAGGTAAATGGAGAGTTTGAAGGGCAGATGAGCATCTTAATGTCTTTATTATGTTATTATTTTGAATTTTTTTGCAAGCAGTCCTTCCTCAGCAGGTTTCGTAAGGCCTGCTAGTATGTCTTGCTGAGAGGTAGGAGGTGGAAGGTTTTCATTTTCTGGCTCATTGATGCATTTACCTTGTTTGCTTTGCCTTCTCAACAAGCTGTCCCATAAATCAAATCACAAAAGTGATACATTATTTTCTTTTTTTTTTTTTAAAAACAAGTAACATCTAAAATCCACAGTGGGCTTCTGTAATATACTAGTAGTGGTGCACTCTACAGATCTGATCCTTATGGAGGCTGCCCAAGGCACAACAGCAAACACGGCGCTCCGGTCGGATGAAACCAAAATGAAGGTTTCTGGACATCATGAAACCGTCCCCACTGTGAGACATGGAGGTGAGAGCGTCATACGGGCATCTGCAGGTTTCAGAAAGTCCAATTTAAGACTTTTTAAGACCTTTTTTAAAGGCCACCTTGAATGAAATTTAAGACCAAAAAACTTTAGGTACAGGAGATCCTGTCATATTACAATCAAGCACAGGAAAAACTGACGTTTTTGGCGTCTGTCTGCGGCAACTGACAGCAGTTTTGTGCTTTTTCACTCTGCATGGCTCTCTACAGCCTTAACACCCGTAGTGACTAGCTTAGACATTTTCTTTTTTTTTTTTTTGCCCAGAATGTGTCAAGCCTCATATGTGTTGGCAACGGAAGTGAGACAGTGGCGAAAACTAGACGAGAAAAGTAGGTGGCTAGTTAGCCACAATTTTAAATGTACATTTGATCGCTGGCTAGCAAGCAGATATTAGCAGCAAGTCAACGGTAGCCTGAACCCCCTTGAGTCACCTACTGTAATGAAGATATCTGCAAACGACTCCAGCTTTTGCCAGTTAGAAAAATAAAACTACATAAATGAGATTTCATAGCATTGCCATGATGAAATTTAAGACCGGTCCTTTACATATTTAAGGCCAAATTAAATTTTTGTTTTATTGCCTTTAAGACATTTCAAGACCTTAATTTTAGATTCGCAGACACCCTGATAACTAAAGAATGATTTTTTTTAACCCCCTTTTTTTATTATTATTATTTTTGCAAACCTACATTTTTAAAACTCTCATAGTTTAAGACAAATTCTTTATATTCGAAACATGGATGGAGCGAAATACAGGACAATCCTAAAAGAAAACATTGACGAAAAGACTTGAGCCTCAGGTGTAGCATCAATTTCCATCACTCTAAATAGAACGAGAGCGGAAACAGGACGGTCTAGATCAAAGCTTCTTTATTTGCGCAAATGGCCCAATTCAGTCCAACTTGGGAGTTTGTGGGAAGACAAGAACATTTCAGTTCACAGACACTTTCCATTCAATATGACTGAGCTTGAGCAAAAGTGAGTCTTTTCGATCCACACAGCTGGTATAGACGTACCCCGAAAGAGCTGCAGCTGTATCTCAGGGAAAAGTGGTATAACTACAGAGTGAATCAAAAACACACTACATTATTTAGATCTTTTCTCAAAGATTGAAAAAGCTATGTTTGGAAGTAGATATTAGAACCAGGTTTGTGTTGTTGGTTAGTTCGTTGTGTTGGTAAGAACTGCCTGCAGGTCTCCACCTGAGACGCTCGTGTTATTTGTAATGAACGCTAATAGATTTGAGGATATTTAAGAAGACTCTCCTCACTTCTGATCAGCTGAATTTGTGGGAAATGTAATTTGATACGCTTCTGATGTTTTTTAAGAAGGGTGCCGTGAGAACACAGCCCTGACACGCACACACACAAGATATTTTTAGCTTGCCCACCTCTGTGCTTTGGCATCACAGTTGCCAGTGGGATAATTAGCAGGTTCAAATAACCTCCAAGATGATTCACATTACAATTATTCAAAATTGAAAAGCTAACCCCACAGCATCTATTAAATGGCCTGTGTACTTTATAGCGCTCTGGGCGCAACACCAACAAAGCAGGAAAAACAAGTCAATTGATGCAAAAACTATTCACCATTGGTAATTTTTCCTCTACGCTGCTTTTTATAGTAGGACTATCCATTTTTTTTTTAAGCCGTCAGATTATCCATCATGTTAATACTTCCTATATAACAGTCACTTCCTGCCTTGGCACGGCAAACGGTGACCGTGAGCTGTCATCCATCAATTGCGGACCCGTCTCTGGAGGATGAGCCCGTCCCATCCTCAAGATGGGGAGTTTTTCCAGCTTCGCGCCCGTATGCAAATGACTTGATTTAGCGCAGAGTCGGTTCAGACAGAGTTCAGCCAACCTCTCAGCTCAGCAGCAATATTTCACCTCGGAAAACAACAGACGTGCCTCATCGGCCCGATGACAAAGAGAGAGGCTGAGTTGCTACGTGCCGGTACCTGCAGGCTAGGGCAGCGGGGCCCGCTGTGGGAATGGGCTGGCTGAGAATTGATTTTCCTTCAAAAAGTACAAAAGAAATGGAGGGCCGGTTTTAGAACAAATGTTTGTTGTTTTTTCTACAGCACATTAGATCGTTAAACATTTAGTTTTAGGAGTTTTATTCAAAAGAAGACACTTAACTGTGTCACATTATGTTCAGAAAATTGGCTGTAATTTTTCTTGTTTGTAATGACCTTCTTTCCACTCATAATGTTGCTTCTAAGTTATAAATAGGCTCAAATGGCAATTCACAACTATTAGGCCAGATTATTGGCTAATCACTCTTTGTTCTGTTATCAAACAAACTTCAGTCGCTAAAAAGATAATTGAAGTTGTGTTTTGGGACAAACAAATGAGCATCGTGTCTCATTATTTTCTTTTGTAGAAAACATTAAAGTTTTAAAAGAAATGAGTTCAATGTATTTCCACTTGTAAATGGTTTCAAACCAAACAAATACGATCTATAAGTTTTCTTACTTAAATAAAGTCAGGAACAACACTTGTGCAGAAATAATGCAGCATAATAACCTGTTCAGTTTAGCATAATTTCTGATAAGGAATACATGTGACACTTTGTTCACGGGAGATTGAAACGGGTTTCCGTTTACAGTGAGGTGGAAGCTAAGGGCGAGTTCGACTACATGCTAGAAATCACAGCGCCATCTAGCGGCCTGGCATGACAACTAGAGCAAACTCAAGATGTCTTGGCTGCGCCGTCTAAACGTGGCACGTTTTTTCAATCGTTTCCAGTCTCTTGTAAACGTAGCTCAGGTTGAATGTAGTTTCTCTCTTCATATGAAATGATAATTACATGCTTTACTAAGATAATAGGTCAAATTGCTTTGCACCTTCAAGCATTCAGCATCCTGAGGTGAGTGAGTCGTCACTGGTGTAGACAGTGCGTCTGTATAGCTTAGCATGGGATTAGCATATGTAAGCTCATTATTAAGGTTAATGCTTGGGTATTTGCAGCATTTATGTGTTCCAGCTCTCACTTGTAATGTCAAGGTTTGGGGAAATTAAAAAACGTATCAAACAGCGTTAGACGCAGAAGGTGATGCTAGGGAATTATTTATATCCCATTAAAATACAAGGCAGATGCACAATTATGTCCTTGGACTTTACACCACATGGTTCCTTGGTGGCTGCTGGGTAGGTACGTTTAAACGTAGAAGTAAAAGACAGAGATAGAAAGTCTCCTTGGGCTGCCACCTTATCGTGGTGGAGAGGTTTGAGTGTCCCAATGATCCTGGGAGCTATGCTGTCTGGGGCTT
>CAEGAE010038796.1:0-46544 GCA_903067095.1 Girardinus metallicus
GAAGCTGACGTCACTGTGGTATCAACGCATGCGCGATCTGATCTCCAAATGATGCCCCGCCTCTTCCGTGACATCACTCACACATACAAACATTGAGTCCTGCTTATACATACAAACGGTGAGTCTATATTTTATTAGTTTATATGTGCAATCTTAGTCTTTTATGTATGCAAGTGAGAGAAAAAATTGTATGTTTGTGTGATAATTTATTAGTATATATGCACAATTTTAGTATTTTGTGTGTGTGAGAAAAAAATTGTATGTGTGACATTTTAATAGTATATATGTTCAATTTTTGTATTTTGTGTGTGTGTATTAGTTTTTAGTAGTGTGTGAGAGACAAAACATAGATTTTGTCCTAAATGGCCCGTCATAAACTAGTTTATGTAATCAGTTAAACTCCAGCATTGGCTATACGCTTAGAACAGCTGCTTTGGTTAACTGCTAACTATGCTAATTTTTAAGAATTTGCCTCTTTCTTCATTTTTCAGATTTATCTACTTTTTGAATGATCATATTAGCTTCAGTTCACTGAAAGCACAGCAATATAAAACAAAATGAATTATTTCAGTACTGGACTAATTGACTAGTTCACCCAACAGAGTTCAAGAATTGTGTACTTTTAATCAGACAAATAATTGCAACATTGCCAGCAATTAAAACACAAATGCACAATTAATAAGGCTATGGCCACAATTTAGGCAAATGCGCTCAAATCTGACTTTTTATGCACAACTGCAACTCATATGTAACTTTTTCCACCATCCTAAAAATCTGATTTGTGCCACTAAATCTTAAATGTATCTGATTGTTTTCAAAACTTCTGCAGTTTAAAAGGTCATGTTTCATTTTACCTCACATTTACATCAGACATGGCAGCAAAACGTGGCTGATATTCCGCTGATGATGAAAAAATCAATTTCACCATTGCAGTCTTTCCATTACATAAAAAAACCCACAATTGAAATCAAACTTTACGTTTGTTCACAAACTTTTTCTTGGTTCTCCAGGTTCTCCTCTGGGATGTGTCCCATCCTGGTTCTGTTATCAGACACCCAGTCCGAGTGGTTCTGATGCCCGTCCACCATCGCTACCCGTCCGAGGCGCTGCTGCTGTCCGTCAGCTTCAACAACGACGGCAGTAGGCTGGCGGTCACGTCGAAAGACAGGAGGATTCGGGTTCTGGAGCCGCGGACTGGGAAGATTCTACAGGTTGTTTTCTTAAGGAGTTTTTTGTGTTGGGTTGCATATCAATTGGTGGAACTGGTGGTCATGTTACTATTTGGTTTTACAGGTTTCCAGCAACAAGACACACAGGGCTAACAAGGTTCTATACATCAGAGGGTTGAAGATGCTCCTGTCCACTGGAAGCTCGCCCTGGAACCACAGACAGATCATCCTCTGGGACCCAGTAAGACTTTATTTTAAAACCAGCAGCTAAAATTTAGTTTAGGGTTCAGCTGGGGAAAAAATTGCAAAATTTTTTTTTACATTTTCAGCTGCTGGAGTTCACTTTCACAATGCACTGAGTCAAACCAACCAAACCTTTTGAAAAATCTTTTCCCCTCCTCGCCTGTGGGGGCGCTGCACCAAGAACCACTGAAGGAATATTTATACTGATCTAACAATCTAGATCAGGAGGATCTAGACTATATACTGTAGCTTCTTTTGCTCTTTCCTTTGTTTTGTTGTTTTGTTTGTATCTCCTTTTAATTCATGTAAAGCACTTTGAATTGGCTTGTTGCTGAAAATATGCTTTATAAATAAAATGACCTTAGATTAAAACGAATTAAACAGGATTGGTGTCGATGAAGCTCCAGTCATGCTGTGCTTAGAAAGAGAATCTGTTTGTAATTCTAAAACCATTCAAGATTCAGTCCAAAACAGGAAGTAAACTGTCCCTTAATAGGTCCGTTTGCATTATATGTCATAAGCACTAAAACCCCCCAGTCGTTTAAAGCTAAAACATCTTTTTGGTCTTTTCTACGTGCAGGATGATTTATCAGAGCCTCTGTATGAAGAAGATTTGGACGGATGTGCAGGAGTTCTCTTCCCGTTCTACGACCCTGATACACAGATGCTCTACTTGGCTGGAAAGGTTTTAAAAACGCTACTTAGATCCAGAATAATCAATGTAACATGTTGGGTCTGAACACTAAAATGTTTACCAAGTTCAGCAAAGTACAATTTACCAATTATTGGTCCAATCTAATTCCTGTGATGTTTGCAAGGTTTCTGGTCTAGATTGTCAATCTAGAAGTACTTCTGATTGGTTTCTGATAGCAGTATTTGCCTCTAAGTGCCTTAGAATTGAAAAAAACAGCAGTAATTTTTGGCATTAACGTTGTTGTTGTGTTTTAGGGCGACGGGAACATCAGATACTACGAGCTGAGCTCTGAGAAACCCTACATCAGCTTCCTGATGGAGTACAGATCGCTGCTGCCACAGAAAGGACTGGGTTGGTGTATCACACAACGCTATTTAAATCACTTAAAACGGAGAAAACAAGTTCGGTTGGAGAAAGTGCTGATAACGAAGAAGCCTGCTTAGATTTTGAATATAGTGGAAGTAAAAATTGGGGACCTACATCCCTAAAATTAGTTTGATCTGCTAAAAGGAACCAGGATACACAGTTTGGGCAATACAAACCAATAACAATGTCGTATTGGATTGTGAAACACTAAACAATGAGTAAATATTCAGGACTCGTGCTAACCAATTCATTGGTTTAGCTTTAGCTCTAAAATCATTTCAAGGGCCACAAATGGCCCCCAGCCTTCACTTTGGACACATTCTGAAAAATAACGGTTGATGAAGCAGTGATAGCTGACGATGGAAAGAGTTCGGATTAAATCTGTAACGGTTGATGAAGCAGTGATAGCTGACGATGGAAAGAGTTCGGATTAAATCTGTTGGGAAGCATTTCATATTGTTGTTGTGATTTCAGGTGTGATGCCAAAACGCGGCCTGGACGTGAGCGTGTGCGAGATTTTCCGCTTTTATCGGCTGATTGCTGTCAAAGACCTGGTAGAGCCTCTGTCGATGATCATACCACGGAAACAGGTATTGATCGTCCCATTGTGTTGTCGTTATTGGTAATAGCGGCCGACGAGTTGAGGTTTTCTGTTCCAGTCTGCGGTTTTCCAGGAGGATTTGTATCCGATGACGGCTGGAAACCAGGCAGCTTTAACGGCTCAGGAGTGGCTGCTGGGCATCAACAGAGGTATTTAACCCTCAAACATCCCACTGGTTACAGGTTCACAGCTGGTTCGTTACACCAGCGGCTAGCAGGGCTCTCCTCTCCTCGTCAGGCCCGGTGCTGATGTCCGTGAGGCCGGAGGCTCATGTGGAAAACCCGTACGCTGAAATTCCTGCGGACAAAAACCAGTTGAGGCAGCTGAGCGCCGTCAGGTTCCAGGCAAACGCAAACCTGGACTTTATGGAAACGGTTTGTGTTTATCCACAACACAGTGAGGATGGAGCATCAGGGCCATGCTGAGAAAAATAAAACTACGAGAATAATAAGAAGAGAATAGAGTTGGACGAGAACAAAAACAATATGAGAACAAAGTCGTAATATTTTGAGTATAAAATTAATATTGTGACAACAAAGTTGCAATATTTTTAGGGTAAACACAATACTAGAATAGAGTAATGACATTACAAGAATAGTCATAATATTTGTAGAAAATCATAATATTACAAGAATAAAGTTAGAGTGTTTTTAGAATAAAATCAAGATTATGAGGATAAAGTTGTAATATTATGAATTTATTCTCTTTATTTTTGTCGCTTTTTTGACCTGAAGTCAAAGTCCAGTTAAACAGAAGCTGTAAAACAAGATGGCCGCCGCGGAGCGTTCACATCAATCTGAACTATGGAAACAAAATCTGATTAATCGATAGAAACAAGTGAGATGACTTTAATTTCTGGTTGTGTGAAGTTCTCCACGTGGTTTTGTTTTCTTGTTTCAGGCTTTCCTGGAGGAGCAGCTGGCCTATCAGGACGCCAAATACCCCAGAGAGCTGAGCGACCTGTCGGGCTGGCAGCCGGACGAGACGGAGGGTCCGCTGTGGTCGTACCGCTGCACGCCTCACTGCCGCGAACCGGCCGAGAAACCGCCGCCCACAACCGAGAGCGAGGTCCGACAGAACCGCAGACGACATTCCTTAAACTATCGTGATAAACTCACTGACAGACTCTCTGCTTCAGCTCCTGCAGGCGTTTTACGAACAACAAGACGAGATCAGAGGCTTGAAGGAGGAGCTGCATCAGAAAGAGGTTCAAAAACAGAAAATGGTTTTATAGTTTATAAAGACGGATGAAAAAATTACTTTTCACTGTGGAAGTTTGTCTGCATTTTGTTTGACAGGTTAAGAAAATGTGCGTTTTTCTTTTCTCAAAAATATCTGAAGGCCAACTCATTGTATGAAAAAACTAAATAAGAATAAATAATAAAAATAACATTAACAGTAAATCTTACAAAATACAACAAAGGCAATTTTTTTTGTTACAGCTGCCATGACATCAAGTGCTAGAAGCTAAGAATATTCCACAGCTTTAGCTTACCAAGAGCTAATAAGCTAAAGCTGAGGAATATTCTTAACTCGGTAGCTTAAGCTAGCATTAGCAGAACTTGATTAGCATATGAATATCTGTAAAACAATTTGTTTGGTTCCAAAAGTAGACAGGATTAACTAAAAACATTCAAATGATCGTGAATAATTTTAATAATTTACTAACATGCCCACCAGGAATAAATGTTTGTACTAAAATGTCATTCAGAAACATGCTAACTTAGCGAGGTAAGCTAACGTTTTTTCTTAATTTTTTTTTATTTTCTATTACAGGAACCAGGAATTTGTTTCAGTCTTTACTGACATTAAATTTAGAGAAGTTATTTATGGACAGAAATAGCTACTGTTGGTTAATTTAGTGTTTACTTGCATATTAAATAATCTGTGGTGATCTGAATAATCTCAAGAAGCTTTTTTATAGGTCCAGCAGCGATCTACATAAAGTTTACCTTTTAAAAAAAACAACTTGAGTGAAACGATTCTGACTGGTTGTTTCCATCCTGCAGGTGAGAATTGTTAAACTGGAGCTGGAGATAAAGAACAGGAGCAACCTGAGGGCGACCTTCTGACCCAATCACATTTATTCACACTGACCCCAACAACATGGAAGCCGTTTCACTTTTGCTCCAGAAACAAAGAACTGTTCAATTTATATGCATAAAACAGTGAAAATAAAATTAAAAATTTATAATTAAATGAAATGAATAGACAGAAACCATCAGTATTTAATGTATGTTTGTACTAAAATGTTATAAACTGGTGACTCATCATTTCTAATGCAACAAAAGTCACATCTTGGTGACGAATCCTGAAAATTTCCAACATTTTCACAGCATTGTGAAAGTACAAACTTATTTACAGGAAACAATAGAAACAATCTTTGGGTAAAGCTGTGCAAATGTGAACAATAATCAGTGGAAGCTGAAGTTCACCTGAGAGAAACGATTAAATCTGGGAGAAATTCTCTGGAAAAACAAAAGAACGAGAAAGAAATGCATAAAATTGTCAGTTATTCAGAACTGCTTTATTTTTGTTTGTGATGATTCAAACAATGAATCATGCATATTCAGCATTCAATAGTATAGATAATTTAGGCTGACATAATAAAAGCAAATGATGTTATAAAGCAATGGAAGCAGTTGATGTTGATCCTAAATAATTTGCAATTTGTTGAAAATAATGAGAAGCTGCTGCTATAAATGCTAACTGTTGATTATATGAGTTAGGCAACAAATGAAATTTTAATCAAATCAAATTTTGTATTCATAACGATTAAATATTTGAAAAGTCCACCATTTTGTTTTTACAGCTTGTTTTTAGTTGGACTTTGAATTCAAGTCAGCGACCAGAAGAAATGATTCAAATAAAGGCGACTTTTAGAAAAGTATTTTCTGTCATTTGTAATTTATTTGTAGGAAAGGTTGGAGAAGAAAAAGATCTAATAAAATTTAACTTAATATGAAAAAGAAAAATCTTACAGGTTAGATATTTAAGCCATATTGTTCACCTGCGGGTTGAACAGATTGACGAGAGAAAAATTTATTTCGTCCTAAAAACGTTGATTTGTTGCCCCCTTGTGGACAAACGTCATAACTACAGAAAATTTATTCTGTAACTTCATATAATACATATACGGCAGCATACGAGGGTCATTTCACATAGAAAAATAGATTTCCACCAGAAGAAATCTTCAGTTCAAAGACACTTTATTGATCCCAAAGGAAAATTAAATGCAGCTCATTAATTCAGATTCTTCAGGTGTATTTTTCTAGAAAAAAGGACATTTCTGAGTTTAAAAATCTGAAATTTTAAGATTTTCACATGACAAATTTTTAACCTTTGAAACTCAGACGTTTTAGTTTTTTTTTTACCCAGAATTTTTTTTTTAATTTGAGAATTTTTGGGGGGTTAATTTCTGTTTCATTGAAAATTTTCAACTTTTGAAACTGAAATTCATTTTTTTCTAGAAAATTGGTGGCTTTTTAGATTAAACTCAAAAATTTGAGAAAAAAATATGAAATTCCAAGTTTTTTCTTGCAAATCTTTAAACTAAAATTTTCTTGTTTTTATTCTAGAAAATTGCTGAAATTTTTTGCAGAAATAATTATTTTTTCCCCCCCTTTATCTTTAGTGGAATAAAATTATATTTTAACAGATTGTCATTTTTAAATAAAGTTCTGCTATTTACAACTTTTGGTGTAGAAATTTACCAATAAAACGAACATTTTTTATTAGGAACCTTTTTGTCTAAACTGAATCCAGAGTGAAGACATGAAGAGACACTAGGAGGAAAATGTTAAGATTTTATTTACAGAGTCCTTTTGTACGATTTCTCATTTTTAACTTACAGAAAGTAATAAAAAAAAAGCAAACGACCTCATGGCTTCGCTGCGACAGTGACGGATCTCTCTGGAAACGAGCGCTAAGGCAGACGGAGAGAGAGAGAGGGAGAAAAAGAAAGAGACAGAGAGAGAGAGACGGCGTCCTGAGACAGCCATACAAAAGTAAACAAAACTTTCTCTGAAAAAATAGATTTTTTTAAAAAGCTCTGCTGGCAAAAAACAAAAACAAAACAACACAGTTTGCCCTGAGCGCAGCTGGGTGTGGGGAACCGGGACGACAGATCGGGTCAAAGGTCAAAGGGGGAAAAAAAAAAAACGAGAACCAAACCTCAAAAATACAAAAACCTGCATCCACCAACCTGAATTTAATCATTTCACCTCTTATTTTATGTCATCACACAAACGGCTTCTGATGGAATCGACCAACGAAACGATAATTTAACTGAGGCTTTATTTTATGACTGCAGATGTTTTGAAGAGGAAAATATTAGATTTCATGTTTTCTGTGAAGATATTACAATCTTTGTGTTGCTATTGGTAAAATATAGTCGGACGTATTCGGAGAAACTAAACTGGTAAAAATGAAATCTGGTCATTTTTCACCTTGAGCTCCTGAAAAAAGTGACGATTGTTTGTATAAATATGACAAAAAATAAAAAAAAGGGAGAAAATCCCATATTTTAAGAGGAAAGAAAATGTTTATAAATGTCTTCTAACTTTTGAGTTTTTACATTTTATTCCTGAGTTCATAAGAAATCTACAAAGAAAATGTAGGAATAATCTGAGCGGATTGTTGATAAAAGATAAACGTGAAGCTTTGAGGAGAAAGTTATTTTGGCTTTGGAGGATTAACGGATGGGATGCAGCCCAGTGGGAGTGGAAGCAGAGCTGGTGTTGGCTGATGGGAACAGTGGGAGGTTCACTCATCGTCTTCCTCATCTTCATCTTCCGGCTCTCTCTTCCTCTTCTGTCCCTTTACCGGAGACGAATCCTCGTCTGTGGAGGAAGAATTTACCCGTTGAACTTAACCATTTACTAATTCAGGGCGTCTGCAGGTTTCAGACAGTCAAATGCAACACTTTCGACACATTTTAAATCCGGTTTGAATAAAATTTAAATTTTTTTTGAAAATGCATAAAAGCTAGCTAGCTAGCAGGGACATATTAGCAGCTAGCAGACGCAATGGAGACGTTTGTGTGCAACTCAAACTTTTGCCTGACAGAAAAGAACCACAAGAAAAACACATAATTACATATGAGATTAAATATTCCTGCCAACACCGGGGACTAAAGCATACAAGGCCAACTTACGTTGTTAAAATTAACTTAAGACATTTTAAGGCCTTAATCATAGACACATGAATTTAAGACTTTTTTAATGCCAGTTTGAATAAAATTTAAGACTGAAAAAACTAAATATAGGAGATGACTGGGTGCTATTATGGGCTGGCAGCAGACACTTTGCAGCTTGCACCCATAACAGATGCAAAAAAAATAAAAAAAAATAAAAAGCTAGCTAGCTATCCAAGGTACATTAGTAGCTAGTTAGCAACTGCCTCAAATTACAGAACGCAATTTGACTGACAAAAATGTCCTTCAAGGAAAAAGAAAAAACTACATAGAAGGTTAAATATTCCTGCCACAATAAAATGTAAGACCTGTGACCAACGTATTTAAGGCTAACATTTTTTGCAATGAATTTAAGACATTTTAAGGCCTTAAATATAAAGAAACCGTAATTAATTGGACCAGGATGTATTATTTGAGAGGGTTGAATATTTCCATATTTTTCAGGAGGTTTGAAAAGTTTTTTTAAGTCGCATTAAAAAGAAAATCATGTTTTTAGCTCAGATTGGAGGTTAAACCAGAGGAAGAGCTCGGTTACTCACCATCATCTTCCTCGTCATCCTCTTCATCATCATCCTCGTCATCTTCCTCGCTGTCCACCTCGCCGTTCACCCCCCCTTCCTGCCAGAAACAGCAGCGTGTTAATGTGATGACCAACATGATGAAGACGAGGAGATGAAGCAGGAAGCTAACCTCATCATCACCGCTGTCGTCGTCGTCCTCTTCCGCCACCACATCTTCATCATCGTCCTCTTCCTCCTCCCAGAACTCCTCCGACTCTCCTTCTAGGACACAGAAGGTTTAGATTAACGTCAAACACGGCGAACCTTTCGTTGGGCTTTGGCGGCGCCGAACAGACCTTCATCATCGACGACGTCGGCCTCGCCGTCCGAGTCGGACGCCTCGCAGTCGTCAGCGTCGTAGCCGTCCAGGTAGGTGAGCTGAGGCAGCAGCGTGAAGATGGAGTCCCGGTAGTCGCCCAGGTTGGTCACCTCGCAGTTAAACAGGTCCAAACTCTTCAGCTGAGGAAGTTTCTTCTGCAGCGGCAAAAAAAAAAAAAAAAAAACAACCGTTCAGCCGCTTGAACCAGGAACAGAACCAGGAACAGAACCGGTTCCCTCCGCTTTATAACTACTCACCAACTCTGCCGTCAGAATACGGCTAGCCCATAAATCAATCATCACATTTTTTGGCTTTGAAAATTAATTTTTTGGAGAATCTGAATTTTTTTTTTCACCAATTCCCTCCTTGGGTTTCCATCGTTTTGTCGGTACAGCCAGGGCGGCCATCTTGTTTTAAATATTACGGCCAGGCTAAGGCTGGACAATAAATCAACCTGATTGGAACATGATTGATATCAATAGAGTATTAAAGAACTGATCCAAAACCGCAGAGGATTCTGGGAGATGTAGGAATTGGAAAGACTTTAGCTACTGAACCTTTCACAGCTAACCAAGAAATTACTAATTAATTAATTATTAAGAAATAAACTAATTAATTTAAAGTATTTTTGAATTGAATTTGAAAGGCTGGTGGAACAAACTAACTCACTCACTCTGGTTGCCTAGCAACAGCCTGCTGCATAACAAGCAGTTTCAAGACCTCCCTCCCCAAACTTCGGTTACCTAGCAACACCTTCTGGGTAGCTTGCGCAGCAGCAGTTTCAAGTTTGCCTCATAAATGCTTAAAAAATGATGTGAAAACCAGTTTGGCTGCGGTGGCCATGACGCCGGCTCCGCCCCCATGCGGAAGTAAAGCTGTCCGCCGTTATTACCGGACCTCGATGCGTTATCCGAGACATTTTTTGAGTCATTTTTGCCTTATAAACCAACACCGAGGTAAAGATGGCAGGCAAGTAAACTGTAACTAGTCCTACGTCAGGTTATTAGCGGGAAATAACGGAGAAATCAACGTAAAGCCCAAGAGGAAAAATGAGGGACACAAAGTCTGGTTGGATGTGGGAAGCACTTTGCACGTGCAAAATGGATGAGTAATGACTTAAATAAAGCCGGCTTGTGAAAATCTGCCTTCAGGAAAATGCTTAGAAATAAACAGTAGTATGAAACGGTGTTTAAATGCCAATATAGCAGTTAGCGCAGTCTGTTCTCACGCTGCCATAGAGCTACTGTTGGAATCTACAGGCATAAAATCCAGCATAACTACCTTCACTTATGGATCTGGAAATGATTAGATGTTTAGCATTGTTGTTTTAATTTAACAGAGACGTGTTTATTTGACACTTAGCCGTCAGCAGTGAGTCGTTAGCACGGAGCTCTGAGTCGTTAGCACAGAGCCAAGAGTCGTTAGCACGGAGCCAAGAGTCGTTAGCACGGAGCCAAGAGTCGTTAGCACGGAGCCAAGAGTCGTTAGCAAGAAGCCGAGAGTCGTTAGCACAGAGCTATCAGTAAGTATCGTTACGACAAATGTCCGTCGTTAACCAACCAAACCGGAGGTGTTGGCGTCTCATTTCTAACCTACCAGCGGCTCCAGCGTGCTGATATCTTTGAACTTGTTGCCGCTCAAGTTGAGGTGCGTCAGATTGACGAGCCGCTCTGCCAGGACCTCCAGACCGCCTGATATCCTGTTATCACTCAACTCCAACTACAGACACAGAGGGGGGTAAAATGAAAGCATTTAGTGGGATTTAAAGCGACTCTGCAGCAGTAAAACGTTCTCAGCATCACAACAAATCTCATAGATAAACGGCTCATTTAAAACTGCAGCGTGTAACTTTTATAAAAACATGTTTATGAGAATCTGTGAAAAAAATCGATTTCCTCCAGCTCCTCTTTGGGCTGCTATCAGCAAACCAATCAAAACCAGAAGGAGGGGCTTAGTGCTGTCAATCAACCTTGTGTAAACAACTAAACGTTACGGTTCGGCTCTCCTCACTCTTGATTTCTAGTCCATAATTTGAGGGTTTTTTACAAAAATATTTTTGATTAATCTTCAAAAATAGAAATTTTGAATTCAGAAATGTTCACATTTTTTCTAGAAACCAACTTTTTTGACTTTTCAAACTTGAAAAGAAAATTTGAGAATTTTTTTTAGATTTATGTCATCACTGATGACTGATAACTAGCATTAGCATTCACAACATTCTCTGCTAGCTGCAGCGTAACAGAGAGAAAGGAGTGATGGACAGCACTAAGACCCGCCTCCTGGCTCTGATTGGTTGTTTCCAGTAAGCACTGGGTGAAGGTGGAGGAGCTCGTTCCCCCCCAGATTATCTTTCTCATGTTACGGTACAGTGACAGTTTCAACATTTATAAAAGTTACACTCTGCAGAAACATCAGGTTATTGTTGCCGCAGGACTCTGAATAATTTCACCTTTTTGAGCTTTTCCAGTTTGGGGATGTCCGCTACGCTGGTCAGGCCGACGTTGATGAGGCTGAGCAGCTCCAGGTTGGAGAACTCCTCTGTGATTCCTTCGATCTTCCCCTCACTGGAGCGGCAGTTGTCCAGAACCAGCTCCTGCACCTGAACGCATCACCAGAACCAAAGCATCTTTTTCGTTACATGTTACACATCCAAATCTAAATCAATCAAATGTTATTCAGGTTCTTCAAAACCTCACAAACTTTATTGCAAACGCTTCAGCATCACAACACGGTTTGCAGTGGTGATGCAGCAAAGGATTGTGGGCAGTTTAACTGACTACCTTTTATAGGTGGTGGATAGGATAGGGAATCGTAAATGTAATATCAGTAAATATCAGCCATAACTGCGATATTAATATCGGCCCGAAAATGTCAAATCAGTGCATTTGAAATGTGAATATTTTGAATCACGGCATCACTAAATTAGTAATCAATTTATTGTCCTAATTTACAGTAATAATAATCTCTATAAATGTAATGTTTTTACTTTATAAGCTAAAGTTTTTAAAAATATTTTACGATTTGAACTGACGTGCTTAAAGTGGCCACCGGAGGGCGCAACAGGTGATCAGGCAGCTGCAGAAGCTTCCAGCTAATACTAATAAAATTATTGTAATATTTTAATGGAGGAACAAAAATAAACATATCTATCACAACAGTAGGATTCAAAATTCAACAAAAGATACAAGTGGCTTGAACTGAAAAATACTTTCACTTCTACAGTATTGGGATGATTTTATACATTAAATTTTCTCATAAATGTATTTGTAACTATTTAAATTATGTTTTTAGAAGCTAAGTGTGTCCACTGTGATGAACGAGTTATACACCAACGCATGCAAAACACATATAAATCACTATAAAAATAACAACATGCCCGCATTAATAACTAGCAAGCTATTCGATGTTTCCTCCATTTACAGGTAAAAACCTTTAGCTTAGCTCAACCTGAACCTTTTAAGTGAATCCCAGCCATGCTGATGCCTGAATAACAAAGTAATTAAAGCTCCTAAATGCTACAGAAACACCAGCAGACCTGTTGAAGTCTTGTGTGTGTCCAGCCCACAACAAATCAGCAGCTAGAGTGTGCTTCTTTGTGCGTTTATTAGCATGTAAACAGAGATCTGATCACTCAGCAGGGCTTTATTTTCAGGTGTGGAGGGATTTTATTCACATGTAAAGCTCTGCAACTCAACAGGGATGCATTTTAATTCCAGGGTTTTAATTTGAAAAGGGGAACATCCATCTCTTTCCAACGACTGTCTGCTGCCTTGGTTACTGCCTGATACACCAACCACTTACCCACCAAATGGTGCTCGTTGTAGACTCGCTATTTACTTGCTAATTAATGATTTACACACCTACAGTTGGTTTCACTATGGACCAAGCTACAGCCAACTTAACCTGCCGGATGAAAATTAGTCTGTAATGGCTGTAAACTATATTTCACTTCAATCTAAATGGAACGCACCCCTCATCAATCTTATACTAGAACAGAGCAGTTTTATAAATAAAATGGTAGTTTTATAATTGGAACGGATGTTGATCAGTTTTAAAATTGGAAAGGTTTCCTGATCAGTTTAATAATTGGAAAGGTTTCCTGACCAGTTTTATAATCGGAAAGGTTTCCTGATCAGTTTAATAATTGGAAAGGTTTCCTGACCAGTTTTATAATCGGAAAGGTTTCCTGGTCAGTTTTATAATTGGAACGGGTCCTGACCAGGTCTTTATTGGAACCCAGCCTCCTCTCTGTTTGTAAACTCCCGACGCACGAGCTGCGTCACGTGGGTCTCATATCTGCTAACCGTCGCTTTACTCTTTTTAACCTCCATAAACGCTAAAAAAAACCCCCAAAAAACAATATTGTTCTTCTAAGTTTAATGTTGAACCTGAGAATTTTAACAAACACGAATAACACATCTGTCAGAGTGCAATGAATTACCGTTAGGCTACTTTAGCTTCAAGCTAGCGTTAGCGCGCACTTAACGGCACGTTACAGCCATGGGCTCCGACTACTTTCTGACACAGCGTTGGTACAGGCAGCTAATAAGAGTAATAAAACGTAAAAATACAAACAAAGGCCACAAAGTTCAGTGTAGGCAAACTCAAAAATTATTATTTAAAGCTTAACCTTCTATTTTAATTTTATTTAATGTAAATAGATTAGCATTCAAAACTCATTTCCTGCCGAGTTTAAATTATAATATGTCGTAATACTTAAACGACGCATATTTCTTGGTTTATAAACATATTTAATAACTTCCGCTAATTAAAATATAAAAATGTAAAGCTATTTTAATAATTTGTTGTAATCGTCACTGTATATTAACGGAGTCAAATGCAGCTGCGTAGTAATGTAGTTCCAGATATTAGCCGGGCCCTAGAAACAAACACGGATGTATGAGGCTGAAGTTGGTATCCGATTCAAAGCTACAGTAAAGGGGTATTTCACTAGTTTAGGATTTTGAATTCTCATACATCGTTTATAATTGCAAAGTTTAAAGTTTGACTGGGTAATTTACACAGTACAAATATTCTTAAAAACTTTTGTTTTATTTGTTGTCTTAAATTGGTTTGCAAAATTTAAAAAATTACAACAGATACTTATAAATTTCCCAAATTTATATGTCTATTTTAAGAATGCATATTCAGTGTATAACTATTCAGATCAGGCTAGACTGGTGTAATTGTTGCAGTTTATACTACAATATTAAAGATAAAGAAATGGGTACTAAAACACTGGTTTTAGTTTCACATTAAAACTAATGTTTCACAAATCACCAACTGTATTGAAAATACTGTTCAGTTTAGAATAATAAAGTCCAGGTATGAGCAGTCTAAGGATTTTATATTTTGATCCATAGTTCAATAAAAATAGTCCAAACTCCTCAAAATTATCCGAATAAACCTTTACTAAAGTTCCGAAACGGACGCTAACTTCAGCGTCACCAGCACAAGTTTATACTCGCATTAGATACATAGTAGCGCGAACAACAGGGAATACATTTACCTCCAAAAATTCAAATGTATCTGTTATTTTAGAACAACTTTGATTTGAAGACATAAATAAATTATTTTGCAGTTTGGTGAAGCTGCAGATCCAGCTGCCATGTGCTCCACCACCTCTCCTCCTCCCCCTCCCGCTGCCGGTTGAGTTCACACCGCAGTCAAATAGTTACAAACCCGGGACTCTCACCTCCGCTGGAGACCGGTGCCTCAACTCTAAAGAAACCCTCTTCTTCATGTCCATTTTCCTCTACTTCTGACTCTGCTATGCAAAAACACTCGTTTCTACACGATCCTCTCTTCAGCATCAACACGCGGAAACAGAGTGAAGTTAGCTACCGTTAGCACAAAGCACTTCCAGCGCAGACTACGACAATAAAAGTCTGAGACGGTCCAGTAGACGCGCTGACCATTAACTTTACTTATTTTACATTCTAGCTCATAAGTGAAATATATATCAGTTTGCTTCATATATAGGCAAAAGAAAAGCCTCGTATTTATGGAATAATCTACAACGCAGTTTTAGCGTTTTACATTTATTTTGAAAGAGCAAACAGAGTTTCCGGAAGTGCGCTGCTTTCATATCATAAAGCGATACAGAAACACAACGTTTACATAGCGTGTGTGAAAGTGGGTCAAGGCGTTGTTGCTTTCAAGTGCCAACAGAATTTTGGCTATTTTAAACGACAAACAGCAAAACGAACACATGTAACTCGAGTTAAATGATTTCCTAAACTAGGTGGTGGGATATTTTAGAAAAGTACAGCACAAATATTGCTTCAAGGTATCGGTTGAAAAAATATGTTTCATGGTTTTTCATTCTTTTCGCAACAGATTTAGAGCTTCTCTTGAAACACCTGAACATATCACATGTAGAAAAACGGAGGGAAAAGGCACCATGAAGGAAACATTGATTTCTAGCGTCTCTAGTGGATGTTTATATATTAAAATCAAACAGGAATTCATTATACAGTGAAAATATTCATACATTTTAAACTTTACAAAGAAACTCAGAAATTTTTAGATTAATCTAAGACATTCTACAGTCAAAAAAACATGATAGTTTCTGAGTTTGAAAAGTTGCAATTTTATTTTATTTTTTTTGTCTTTTCTAAAAAGAAATTAAGTGATATTTTGGTGTAAATCTATTCCTTCTCATACGATGACCCTAACATGCCGTCATATTTTATTCATTCTGGTCTCAATTAACTCGCTGTTTTATTCGTTTGCATTATTCATCTAAAAAGCAAAATCAACCCTGATCTAACATTTTTGAAGTTCAGATGTTTTCGCTAATTGTTCTGGAAAACAAATATTAAAAAAAAAACCGCATCAGTCTTTACACTATAACAAACACTTTTTTCTCTTTAATTTGAATGAGGACTCCGTATATAAAAAAAAACTTTAGACACATTATACACAGCTTTTTATTGTGGTTTTAGTTCTTTATTGTCATATCACTGTAGATCATCTTCACAACAAGCAGTTATACATACAGTGGTCTTAGAGTATATCACTGTCCAATACGAGGAGAGCAACAGTTAGAATCACAGCTATGGTTTCTTTCTCCACCCCACCCACAGACCCTGAAAATAACCACCTCCTCCTCTCCGCTACACCACAAACCCAAGTGACTACAACCATCAAAGTAATGTCACAGGTGCCTGACGAATAAACAGGACTCTGGAATAAATAAATCAATAAATAACCAAATGAATATGTACAATACTTAAATAAATATTAATGAGTTGTGTATATATATTTACATACACACAAGTAGCTCACCAGAGAACGGCAGGTTCCACAGGCATAGAGCTGTTTTTTTTTTATATCTCATTTTTAATACAGCCACAAGGCGTACAGCTTCATTATGTAACACAGCCACAGGTCAGACCAAGGACAAATTATTATGCCTCAGAAATCATAGTGCAAACATTTTCAGAAAGCATGGCAGGCTCACAGATTGAGCAACGTCAATTTAGATCCAATATGGCCGCCTCCTGCATGACATGTGGTGACAGATGGAACTGTCCAATTGCATTTATGACTGTTGGAAATTTGCTAAAACACACACATAAAACTGTATCTATTTTCAAAACAGTCGTAGATAAATGCAGAGAGAAATAACCTGTTGCAGTTGGTTGGCATTGCTAGCATTCAGTCTGGTCACTGAAGACAACAATTAGAGACTCTTATCTGAGTTTTACTGGAAACCAGTTAAACTGGGACAAATGCTGTTCTGAGACTGAGACCCAAAAGACTTTTACAAAATCCCAAGTAATTTTCACAACATCTGTAAGATTTTCCAATATTTTGCCAGTTTTGTGAGACCCCAAATGGCTTTAGGAAGATTCTTACTTTTTTGTTTTGCAAGATTTCTCAAATGTTCTCAGAGACTCCATACATGTTCAGAGATCCTGATTTGGTTTATTTTGGACGATCCCATTAAAGTCCTATAAAAGATGAGGGTTCAAGACGCAGATAACAAAAAGAATCTTCATCAGAAATGTGTGACTTCCACCTCCATTAGCCATGGAAACGCATATGCTTCGTGATCATCTCCAAGTGATCAGAACATGTGATCAGAAAATATAAATGCAATTATTATAATTTGTTGGTAAATCTATAATAGTTTCAAGATCTCTAATACTTCAGCAATCTGGAGGTTTAGGCATCCAGGTCTTTTTATAAACAGATATCTCCGCCACATTGTTTCAAAAAAATATTATTGTACACACATCAGTTTCATATACATTTTCATCCAGTTGAATTCAAACAAATCTGCCCAGAGCGTTGTATTAAGCATGCCAAACCCATAGGGGGCGGTGTAGTGCTATCTGTCAGCTGATCAGATTGTTTCGAAACAATCCCAACTTCCTGTTAGGAATTAAACACGGCGCCAGGAGGTTCATTTGTGGGGACAGATTTATGGGTTCAACTTCATTTAAATAGTGTATTAGAATATAAAGTTATTAAAATAAGACTGTCGATTGGGAATCGTATCAAATGAAGTTGTTGGATACATTGTTAATTTTTTGTTAAATACGGAGTTCTCCCAAATCTCCACTTTGGTTGGAGTTTTTCATAAATAATAATTTAAGTGATATTAAACAGAGATTTGTGTGGATAAAAGGCAAAAAACATCAAAATTTATTCGTTTGATCAGATATTGACCTACATGTGGTCTAAGCCCGAGACAAGACAAATAAATCAGAAGTTTGAGTTTCATATAAACGTTTATCAATGTAGACAAATTGCAACAACACTCGGGCAGTGAGTAGGCCAACACAACTGTCCACTACTAAAGACTAATTGCATTAATCCTTCTCAACTTTTGCTTGACCTAATAAAACTTTTGTGGGATTTCATCACTCCTCTTGATCTTGCAAATCTTTGTCTGATGTCACAAGAAAGCTCAGTAGGGTTTGCAAAACCTTTCTGGGATCTTGCACAAACAAGTCAGGGTCTTGCTAAAGCACATTTTGCTTTTTCTTCTTTGGCTCTGTCAGGGCTCACAGTTCCCATCTTTGAAGTAAATGGAACGCTGCACTAATTTTCATCATGATGATGCAATTGAATTACAGGAGAAAAATGGCTTTTTTGGTACAGTCGAAGCAGAAAAAGGCCAACTCCATTGAATAAAATCTTTTGATGCCCCCACAAAAAAAAAAAACTAACACACGAAAGCAGATGAAAAAGTCTCAATTTAAACTCAAACTGAAAAAGCATTGCATTTTAATATCAATGGACAGCTTTTTTCCTTTCTTAAATAGTTCGAAGGTCATCCCAGATGAGTGTTTTTGCTAGCTTCCAACGATGAAAGGTTGAGATGAAACCAGGTTTGGTTTAAGTGCTACGTTTTATCCTTCAGTCCACACACTACGCTGAAAACTAAGCAGAGGCAAGCAAAGTCGCCAAGGTCTGACACTCACTTATGTGAATAGTGAACATGGAGAATAACACTGTACAACAAGTCCCTCATTGAGGTTAGAATACATGTCGCCATAGAGGGCAAATCGCCAAGGACGAAAAACAGAAACAGACAAAAGCAGGGCCGAATTAAATTAAGACATTTAACAGAAAATAAAAAAAGTCATAAAGCACTTTGTAGTTTAAATAGGAATGCTTAGACCTAAGTGGGCTAAAAGCTTGCCCACAGAGCAATTATATAGCAGTTTCTAAAATAAAATAAAAATAAGCTAATTGCTCACAATGAAAGCTGGTGAGACAGACGTCCCTCTAGTTGTATTTTTGCTGATTTTGTGTTTGGACAGCCATCCTTGACAGCACACATTAAGCGCTTCGGTTGCATGCAGCTCACAAACTTTCCACAGACAGAATCTGAAAATCAGATTTGTAGACACAGAAATTCACACAATGAAAAAAAGGTAAAAAAACAACAACAACAAAAAGAAAACATAAAATAAAAAAGAAAAACACTGAACATACATTGTGCTCCAAACCTCCATCTTCTACAACAACCTGCAACAGTTAAGGAGTAGCTAGAATGTGGCAGAGAAAGTTCATTACTCTAATTTTGGTGTCACACATTGGACTGTTAGCTAGAGATTGCTAACTAGCATGCAAGTTAACTAGCTAACAGATAGACTGTTAGAGCTAGCGATAACAAGCTAGCACGCAAGCTAACTAGCCAATAGCTAGACTGTTAAATAGCTAGAGACCACTAGCTAACATGCAAGCTAGCTAGCTAACACTTATCTAGATTGCTAGTGAGCTTGCACGCAAACTAGCTAGCAGATAGATAGATAGATAGATGATATAGATAGATGATAGATGATAGATAGATAGATGATAGATGATAGATGATAGATAGATAGATAGATAGATAGATAGATAGCTTGTGTTCTTATTGAAATGTTACATTTTGTTGTTGCATCATTGCATCATAATTT
This sequence comes from Girardinus metallicus, assembly GCA_903067095.1. NCBI lineage: Eukaryota > Metazoa > Chordata > Actinopteri > Cyprinodontiformes > Poeciliidae > Girardinus > Girardinus metallicus. Next base: position 19,565 of record CAEGAE010038796.1, read on the forward strand.
ATTGCCATGGTGTTTATTGTTTATTTGACAGTAGATCTCTGTGGCTAGCTTGACACTGCAGTTTCATAATATTAGCATTCATGTCTAAAATATTCTAGTTTTTGTTTTTACAGCTTCAAAGTTCACTATTCTCCAGCCATAATAGGTTATGACATGTTAAACATTTCATCACTGGCTTGATTCTAATGTCATTTGATAAAGCACTAATGAGGTATAGTTGCTTCTGTCAAGTAACCACAAAGCTGAAGAACAATGCAAGTATTCTGAAGACAGAAATCAGTTTGCTCTGTTATTATTAAAACAACAGAAAATTTAGAGAGAAATAATACTTTCGATATTTTTCAAATGAATTTAGATGGATAGTATATGAAGGATACTCAGTTGTCTGTTTTAAAACTCAATACAAAAGTCAATACAAAAACCATGATCTTTTACTTGTATCGAAATCCTTTCTAATGGAAATAAGTCCTTGTATTTTAAAATGTTACCACAGACGTTAGATTACTAATTTAAAATAATTTAACTAGTAAGACGTGACAAAAGCGAGCACTGCTTATAAATGAAGCATGTCTCTCTGACAATCTAATCCAAAAGACTTTGTGTACTTTGCTAATGAGGTATTCAGTATTTAGCCAGTGTATACTGATGAGTTCTCTGCTCAACACTGTGTCATTAAAGCACAAATATACGACGCTAACGGTTGTGTGTGATTAGCCTCCCTTTACACAGTTAGCATTAGCTTTGCTAGCACAGATTCCTGCTGATATTGTTTGTTAAATTCAATTATTACCAGGATATAAGAGTTTCTATTTAAAATTAATGCAATTTTTTTTTAATTAAAAAACATTTTAATGTAAATTTGGAGCTGTTTAAAAATAGCACTATGGTACAAGAGGAAGCCACAAGTACAACATTTAGCACTCTGGTTATATTTTTTGCTAGCAAAACTCCTAGAAATGTAGAAATGCCTTTTCAGTTTTGCAAAATCAAAACTTTTAAACAGCTTTGCCTCATCAGTATGTGAATTTCAACTGGCTTCTGAAAGACATACTAATCTTAAACCTCCAGATTTTAAAAACATGTAGCTAGCATAAAGTCAAAAACCGAACATCTCAGATGTTTCACTAAAGCATTTACATGAATGGATTTTCTTTACTACTACTAGTATAGCTTAACTGCTTGATAAACTGTTGCATTATTGAAGAGCTTTATGCAACAGTTACCAATTGAATCTCTTTCATGAGGTTGTAACAAACACCTTTAAACCCAAATTAAAAGAACGCTACGGATGCAGAAACTAAAGCAAGTGACTGAGGTACCAGTCCCACTGTCCTGTCTGATTATACATCAACTAGAACAAGAGTGGACAATATTTACCACCAACAATGAAACTGATTTTATGAACAAACCCAAACTATTTTTTTGAATTTTTTCTTCTGTTGAAAATTCTAGAACCAGAACAAAATTCTCAGAGCACCATTGAGGTTCTAGGATTTTCTCCATCCAGCTGGAAACCTGGAGGGCGTTTCAGACCGGTGACGACATCCTGGCACGTTTAGCGTTTTAATGTTTACGTGGACTCGACCAAGTCAAAAATAACCTTCTGATGTTCTGTGCCATTGAAGATAGAAGACCCAATTCTATATTTTTTGTTTAAGTGAATATTGTTCAGGTCAGCTGAAGAATATTGTATTGATCCCAAAGGGAAATTAAATATGATATAATGTTAAACACATAATAAGTTTGGCTGTTGCATTCAAACTGAATTTGGTGATGCAATATCTTGAAAATAGTTGTAACTATAAAGTTTAACCCAAATAACTTTAGGAGATAAAAGACTAGTAATCGTGCCTATTATATAGGAAATGGTCAGTTTATCAAACTATGTATAAAAAAACCCAAGATTTAATTATGTATCAGTGAAGAAACTGTGTTTTTGTTGAGTTCATATTTTAGGCCAGAATTGGTCATTGTATTTAAAGTTCACCCGTTCAAATAAATCTCACTAATGCAGAAATCAAAGTCAAACTCCTTCAAGTGCCATTTTTTATACGATAAAGATAATCAGAAATTGCCTTTTTGTATTCCTAAGAAGCTACAAATATTAATAAGTTTAATTTTACGTTAAAATCTGACTGATGGCAAACTGGTTGTTGGTGAAATTACTGAAAATTGTAATTGCTGCAGGCGACAAGCTTTCTGTAAACTATTTTGTTTCCTACTTCAACAGTTATGTGTCGTTTTGGGGAGGCAGTGATCAACATCCGAACTGAATGCATGTTGGAGCAAAGTCCTGAACATTAAACGTTAACGTTTCAGGGAGTCAGTCTCGCATGCAAAGGCAGGGAACTAGACAAATCTGCAAGCAGCTCCACACTTTAAAACCAACAGATGTGACTAAGAGGACAGAAAAACAAAACCTCTCTTTAGCTCAGTGCAAATCTTTCTACAAACGGTTACCAGTTTATTTTAGCCGCTGTAGAACACGGCAACCTCAAGGTTTTCCTCTCTTTCACCGATCCAACACGGCTGCTGTCTTCTAAATCTCAGCTAAAGTTTCCATCCAAGACAGATAAACTCAAAGCAAGGGATTAAACCTCGCATTCACCCTGGAACTGGATCTAATCTCCTAATCCGTTGATGTGGCTGGTCCATGCGTTCAACCACTGAACTGAAAATCTTCGCCGACTCCTAGAAAGGCAGAGTTAGCTAAATGACAACAGCTGTAGCTCTATAGTTTACGGAGCCATGCTAAAAGGCAGTGCTAGTAAGACGGAGAGAACAAAAACGAAAACTTCTGGAACAGCAGAAGAAGTCAAAGCAAAGGGATGAGGACAAGCTGTCAGGTTGGTAACCGATGAGCAGGAACTTGTGCTGGCTTCGTCATAACGGAATACGGACAGGTTGAAACACACATTCAGACATGCACGTACATAATACACTGTGCCTTGTTTGCAAGTCTCCAAAGCCTCGTTGGTGTCCATTGCTGCCAGGCTAAGCACCATGCTTTATCAGACCAACATCTCTCCATCTGCTCGTCTCTTTCAGTCCTCCGTCGCTGCGCCGCTTACCCTATAGTCTCCTCCTCCTCTCCTCATCGTCTCTTTTTGAAAGTCCTGTGTTGTCCGGCGCCTCTCTCGGTTCAGTCCGTTGTAGTGAAAGCAGAATTGCACAGAAGCACAGAAGAAGAAGAAGAAGAAGTAGAAGGAGGGCGTGGTTTGTCGTTTCTGCAAATACAGGCTGTTTCACGGGTGTCCGGATTGGTCGAGAGGGAAGGACCGGGCGGCCGGCTGGACACTAGTGGGGCAGCGGCACCAGGATATCCACATAGTTGATGGGGAAGAAGCCCGACTGGCCGTTGATCATGCCCTCGTACCAGTTCTCGTCGATCTGATTGGTCAGAGTGATGATGTCGCCCTCCTTGAAGCCTAACTCGCCCTCGTTCTCTGGCTCGAAGTCGTAGAGCGCTCGACAGCAGGGCTGGTCCATCGGCGCTGAGAGACGACGACAAAACACAAGCTGGTCACTGGGCCAGTCAAAGTTATCTCCCCCAGTCAGAAATACACAGAGAAACACCTAATATACACGTAATACATAATATTTTATACCAGAAGTCAGCAGAGTGACAGAAATTACACTCAAGTGAGAGTAGCAAATAGCAATACTTCATAATAAAATTAGTCAAGCAAAAGTAAAAAGAACAGTGTAGTAAAAATACTCGTAAATGTTACTCCAGTAAATGTAACTGAGTAAATATAAAAAGATAAATTTAACATATTTTTCAACAGAGCATTTTGACTAATGTCTCGATACAGATGACAGTGTAACTATAATTAGTAAATCACATCTATAATCCCATTGATTCCTTTTCAATAGACAGAATTATGAGGCGATGGGATGATTCTGCCTCCTGCTGGCAGAAACTGGCAACTGCATTGTATTTTCTTAAGATTGAAAGCTAGAAAACAGACAATTGGCAGAAAATTTGCCACTTTTCTTGAGGTTATTTCAACTAAATTAATAAACATTCAAATAATCTCTATGTTAAAAATATGGCATATTTTTCTTTTTGTGCTTCATTTCTAACCCTTTTTTTGAAATTAGCCAGTTTTCAGGTTAATTTCCATCCACAAGTTTGAATTTAAGCCTCGGTGTGACTTTATTTCTCCGTTGCATGTTGGATACCTGGTGATTTCCCCGGGGATTTGGCCGAGTGGATCCCCCCGTTGTGGCTCTCGCTGGGGGGCAGGAGCTCCAGAGTCATCTTGGGTTTGGGGGTGTACTCCTTCCTGGGTTTACTGGACACTTCTTTTATCCTGGAGACAGGAAAAGGCAAACGGGTCAGTGAAAGCGCGCCGGTCTACGGGCGCTGGCTTATTTCTGCGCCCGGGTGGGAGGACGGAGCCATACCTGTCCTCCATCTTGCTGGAGAGCTGCTGGAGGATTTCTGAGGAGCGGCTGTGGTATTCCAACTGGGCCTGGACCAGAGCTGCCAGCTGGCTCACCTGCTCTATCTGTAGCACACACACACACACACACACACACACAGGTTGTTATGGTTCTGCCTGCTGGGCCTGAATCTGGTTCTGCTCTGCAGGGCTGAGAGTCTTTTGTTTTCCTTCTGCTCTGATAAATAAACTGAGCCGTGGCTGAAAACGTGAAACTGACAGAAGAAGAAGAAGAAACTGTTTACAAATAAAAAATATTCAAATATCTGATTAAGTTTCTGTTTTTAGAAGATTTTTTCTTAACGAGAGGAACGGTTTGTTGTTCTGATTTGTCAATTATGTAAATGTATTTTTAATGGAACATGATGTGAAACGTCTCCTGTGACTTTGAAACGGCTTTTTCAGCCTTATTGAGTTAATATAAGTAGATATGAAAAAGCACATTTTGTGCAAAAATAAAAAAAAACTGTTTAAAATGTCTTTTTTTCTCACTGGTATCAATTAAATTGACCAGAAATGATTACGCTGCAGTAGGAAGAAAAAAAAAGAAAATAAAGATCTATTTAAAACAGAAAACTAGAAAATAAAACAAATAACAGAAAATATTAATAAAACCTAATCCCTAAAGAATTTGAAAAAATAAAGGAATATATAAAGTGGTTTTTTTTTTATAAATTAGTAACAAATTAAAATATAAAAACAAAAGCGTGAAAGTAAAATAAATAATATAAATATCTTAAAAGAAATAAAGTAGCTAGCAGATAAAATGAAATAAATAAAAATTTCACACAAAATGTTGTAAAATTAATGAAGTTATAAAAGATGAAACAGAAATTATTAAACAAAAAATAAAACACAAAATAGGAAAAATGTTTAAAATTTATACCATAAAATATGTATGAAAGGAAGATAAAAAACTAAGAAGTCATAATATATTAAAATGATTGCAGATGATGTAAAAACAACAACAACCCTGTAATCTTCCCATTAAACCGTTTGATGCTGTTTGTATATTTTCTGTAAATCTGGACTGACTCGTCTCCTAGCAACAGCAGCGCGGGCTGCAGCCATGTTTCTTACGTCGCTCTCCAGCAGGTTGAACATGCTCTGCTCGGCGATCTCTTTGCTCTCGTCGAACTTCTCCAGCGCCTGCTTGATCTCGTCGTCCTGGACTTTCCCCTGACGCTTCTTCTTGTAGTCGAAGTCCAGGCGCCGGCCCTCCATTTTCTTCAGATGATGCTGCAGCGATCAGACACAAGACGTTAGCCGGAACCGGTTCCGGTTGCCGGTGGGCGTCCCCTCGGCGGTCGGCCCACCTGGATCTCCTTCAGGTCTTTGTCGTGGAGGTTCTGCAGCGGGTCGATGAAGTTCTGCTTGACCTCCATGTCCAGAGCGTCCTTCACCTCGCCGAGCTCCTTCATGGCCTCGCCGGCGTCGATCAGCGCCAGGCCTGGGCGGACAGAACAGAACCGTCAAGTCAAAAGAATTTCATAGTGAGTAGTTACAGTTTCTCAGTTACATTTACTTGAGTGACTTTTAGGAGTATTTTTACTACATTTTACTTGAGTAATTTTATTCTGAAGTATTTCTGCTCTTACTTTACCCACTGAATGAAAACAAACGTGTTTCAATCAAAACTCCGCCCTGCTGATTTGTGACGTTACATTCTGGAAACAGTTCATTTTTCAGACAATAATTCATTACAACACAACAGCTGGGTGTTTTTTTAAGTGCTTCGTCTCTTTTACAAGCAGTAGAAACGCAAGCGGAGGAATAAAAACGTGCAAAATCTGCACTTGTAATCAACTGAACAGTTTTATTTATTAATGCCCTATCTGTTTTGATAGTTAGTAAATTTCTCAGAAGTCTTGTGGTTCTTTGGAGCAGAGCTTTGAAAACTTAAGTCATACAGCCAGAAAGTTTTCATCTCGTCTGAACAAGACGGATTAGTTCAGTTTAAATGAAACCTGCTGCGTTTCCAGTGCTTTTCTCCCCAGTAATGAAGGAAAACCCAGTTCAGACGGGAGCAGCTTCCTGCTTACCGAAGCAGGACTCCTCTCCCAGGTCCCGCCCAAACTTCAGCATGGCGTCTCCCAGGATGGACTCGGCCTGCGGGTAGCCGGGCCCCTTCTCCTGGCCGCGGATCTTCGACATGGTGTTGATCATACTCAGCTTGGCTCTGGATGCTGCCGGCAAGAACAGGCTCTGACCGTCAGCCATGTTTTCATACAGCAGAGTGTGTGTGTGTGCGTGCGTGCGTGCGTGCGTGTGTGTGTGTGTGTGTGAGACACACCTGGATTGGGCTGGAGGTACTCTGTGGTTTTGGTCATGATGTCCAGCACCGCTCTGCTGGTGATGTCCACCTTCTGCAGGAGACAACGAGGGACAAACGAGAACATTTACAACCAATTATTACAAAATGGTTTATTTATTAAGTAAACACATAAAATAAATTAACTTAATTTTGGTGTCGCCATGGATAATAAACCAGGGTGTCCAAGTTGTGGCCTGGGGGCCTTTTGTGATCCTTAGAATCATTTTGTGTGGCCAACAGTAAAAAAAATGTTTATACTTTAAAAAAAAACAATTACTGACCTTAACATAAAACTAAGGATCTGAATTTAACTGAACATTTTTAATTTTCAGTAGATTTATTCTGCTGCTTATGGCGAAGTAATAGGACCAGGAAAGAACTTTTTTTATTTATTTTCTTCATTTTGAAAATAAAGTCTTAATATCACACAACAAAGTCAAGATAAAACAAGTAATATTAGCAGAATAAAGTTATATCTTAGTACAATGCAGACATTTTATGAGAATTCCTCCACTAAAAATAATTTAAAAAGTAAACTGAGGAACGTTGATACTTTGGTATCGGTTTTACAAATTAGGATATTTAAAATATTTAATATTTTAGCACATTAGAATCAAATTAAGACATTTAAACGATTGTGCAAACAACTGAGTTTATTTAAAGAAAGAATCATGTCAGATTTTAACTTTATCAAAGCTTTTTGATCATTAAATCAGAAGGTCGGGGTTTTTACGGACTGATGATCGGCCAGAAAACTGCAAACGGTGCATCACTAAGTTATATTTGTGCTTAAACAAATAAAATAGGCAGTTATTGTCATCACGAACGCCTCGACTCAGAACTTTATAGATACTTTTAAATGGTTTATTGGACGTTTATTGATAAATGACCTTTTCCATTTCCTTGAAGTCATCGTCCAGCTTGGTTCCTTCTGCTCCTCCCACTTTCTCGCTGACTTTCTGCGAAGACGGACGAAGAGAAACAGGAAAGACAGAAAGAGAGCCAGTTAAAATTCTCATCCACATTTTACAGCCAACAATCTGAGAGCTAATGGACGGAAAACACAGGAGAGGAGCTGCTGTCGCGGAGGAGGAAGATGGAAAAATGAGCTGATGTGTCTGATTATATATGCAGGAAACAAAAAAACATAAAAACATAAAGACGTTTGATCTGATAAACATTAGATAAAATACAAATACTGATTATTACAGGATTTGTAGCTTTTGACATATAGAGTTAATATCCTGAATTCCTCTCTCCTGTGTACCGACTGCAAATGTAACATCTTCCCTTTAATTACTTCATGACATCTTCTGTTATCTCCATTTGTTCATTTAAAAGTCATAAAAAGAGCAATTAACCCTCCTTCACATAAGGCCAAGTGACTCATTAGTTTCAGTTTTATCTACTTTTCTTGCTTCGTTTCTAAGAAAATCCATTTCAAGCCGAATCCTTCAGTCTTTAAACGCCCCAGTGAGCAGCAGCAGCGTCTCTGTTTTCATCATTTCTGCTGCTGGATAGATGAATGTATTCTAGATTTGAAGGTTTTCTAAACAGAGATCTATATCAGAATCTCACCGGCTGTAGATAACCTTTAAGCGTCAGTTAATCGGATTGTCAGCGTTGGAGCCAGATAAAATGTGATTTATTGCCGTCTTATAAAATTTTTATAATTTGCGCAAACATAATTTAAACCTTCAAACCGCAGCCACGTTTTTTCAGTTGTTTACATAGAAAGCTGAAGGTTACAGCCTGCAGAAATAACCTTCACATGCAGACTGGTAAACGGCAAACAGCCAAACAGGTCAGAATGACAACCTGATGGAAAATAAAGAGAGCAGAAATGCTATGAAATCAAACGGTTAGCATAGCCAGTTAGCAAAAGTTGACCTGAATTCAAAGTCCAAATGAATACAAGCTGTAAAACAAAATGGTGGACGCTGGTCAGTTTGGTTCGCTTGTCTACAAAGTTTAGTTTGTTTGATGTGAACACAAGGTGAACCTACAAACCTCGGTCTCAGGTCGATTGAACTGAACTCTGATGCGGTTCGAATGCATACAAGCAGAATGGAGACCGCGCCAAAAGCAGGAAGTGGGCTGCAGCGCAAGGCATTCTGGGTAAATACAACCAAAACAAATGCGACAGTCTAGGCTAGCCAGAGAAATGACACTTGATTCTTTCCCAAAGATAAAAAATAAATCTACCAACTGTTAAATCTGACTTTGTGAAGGAAAAAGTTGCGCTCAGTGTTTTTTTCAGAGGTTTCTGTATCATTTCCTTTGGTGCAGCGCCTCCACAGGCGAGGAGGGGAACAGGTTTTTCAAACGGTTTGGTTTGTTTGACTTAGTGCAGTGAGAAAGTGAATCACAGCAGCTGAAAATGTAACAAATGTTGCAGTTCGGGTCCCAAATCAAACTAAACATCAACCTCGATGAACTAAAGCAATATTGTAAAGAAAAGTTTGATACAGTCAGAAAGTAGAGTAGAGTCATGTAGTTGACTATTTCGGCTGCCGCATGAACCAACAAATCAAGCACATAAAAACTACATAACAAATAGTGCATTCAATTAGTTTGATAAACTAACAGAATCCACTTTAAGTGTTGTAAAGCTGTTTAATTCACATCTAAAGGTTACATAATGGCACCAGTAAGGCAGCTGGTTCGTGCCTCTTCCTGCTCACATTCGGCTCCGCCGGTCACTGCGGGAGCAGGAAGCTGCAGAGCGACAACATTATTCGCTCTCATCGCCTCAGGTTGCAGCCATGGAGGAGCAGAGTGGGCCATCAGCCGCCCACGCTCCGTTCACACACACCAACACCCAATACGTTGGTAAACAAACACATAAAGGCCTCACATGGCGCCAGCAGCACCATGACCCGGGTCATAAATTACTGTGATGAGGCTAATTAGCGGAACAAAATGCTTATATATCGAAGGAGGGATGGGAGAAAAGTGTAGCCAGCTGGATTTTAGGAGTTATGGTTCAGTAGCCCATCCATGCATCCTGGGATTTCTGCAGGAGGGAGATTATACTGTCGAGTTTTACAGGAGCTTTTATGGCATCAATCTAATAAAGTCTAATTGTTAACGAGAATTATTGGAATGTAAAGTGAATTTTATGCAGCAAAATTCAAAAATTGTACACAGTGTGAAATATCGGTGTGAATGTGAGTGTCTGGGATCTAAAGCAGCTGCTTCCATCAAACAAACCAGCTATCCAGACATAACAGCCGGCACACCTGCACACCTCTAGTGCAGGTGACGATGTGTTCAAAGCCGCTCAGACGGAGGAAATGTATGACAGAAAAACACGGAGCGACGACGATTTTAAGCTGAGGAGCTTCTCAGAATACAAAAAGGAAGTCAAATTTAAAATTAAAACAAAGTGAGACCAAGGCGGGAATGAAAAGTGTGAAGGACCGACAGATGGGGATGCAGTTACCATAGAGACGAGGATGTGAAAGCTTTCTATTATGTTTCCAGGACACAAATACAAAGACAAACCTATAAGAGTGTTCTTTTGCCTGCTAGAGAGGAAATCTCAGCCTGGTCCCAGTGAGGTGTGTGTGTGTGTGTGTGTGTGTGTGTGTGTGTGTGTGTGTGTTAGACTCTTACATAAGTCAGTCCATCTCAGCAGTTTCATCTTTATTATCCTTTGAGGGAAATCTAAAGTGTGTTTGACATGTTTTTAATGCCAATATCATACAACAGACGGTTCAGATGTTTGGAAGTTGGATCATAAGGAGAAGATATGAGCTGCAGAAATAAGACAGCAGACAACAATAACATCAGAGTGACAATGAGGCAGAAACTAGTTATCAAGAAGTCGAGTAAACCGCTAATCAGAGCCAAGCTAACAGCAACTGAGATGTATGCTAATAGTCAATCAGAGTAAAGCTAATGGCTAATAACCATACAGATGGCAGCTAATTAGAGTCATGCTAAAGGCTAATGAGAGTCAGGCTAACAGTAACTCAGGTTTAAGCTAACAGCTAATTGGCTGGTGACAGTCAAAATGGCTGCTAATTAGAGTCAAGCTAACAACTCATCAGAACCAGGCTGGTGGTTAATCATAGTCAAACTAGCTAACAGGAATTCATCAAATGAGTCAAATTCACAGTGAACCAGCGTTATGCTAATGTCCAAGCAGAGTTGGACATTAGCATAACAGTTCTTATTTATCAGAGTCAGGAATCAAGCTAGCAGTAACTCAAACTTAAGCTAACAGCTGGTCAGACCTGAAAAGTCACCAACAGTCAAGTTAAATCAAAAATAGTGAATCCTAAGGAGATTTTTTTTCATCCAACACAAGAAATGCAAGCATGTTTATTCTCTATTATTCATCTTTATGATCTATAATTGGTCTTATGACAGTTTTCTCAGTGCCGCAGTCTAGAGAAAGTTGTCTCTGTTGGGTATTTGCTAGGATTTTTCCCCCAGAGGGCTAACAAGTCTGCAGTAGGTTGTTTATTTTACAGACATGATAACTCTTGTAGCTTATTAGCAACCTATACAAGATAATGCATGGTGACCAAACAATGTGTAGCACAAAACCCTTAATACCAACGTAGAAAGGTTAGCAGGACTTCCTCTTCCTCATAAACGACAGCTGATTGATTGTCTCTGTGCGCTTTACATGCTTTCTCTCTTTTAAAAAGTTAATTTGAACTGCAAAACAAGGTTAAATCTCAGCTGTAATGTGATAAAAGGGCAGAAATTTGTAGGACCATAAAAAGTTAAACCGACTCTTCAACAGACCCATCTGCTCTGCCTCTCTCCTCCTCCACAGTTTCTCTCTCCCGTTATTTAGGACTCTCGCTGCCTCTGCTGTTTTTTTCTCCTCCATCTTCCCTCTGTGGCTCTCTTGTCCTTTTATTTCTCGTCTTACATCCACGCTCGCTTTCTGCTGAGTCACTGCCCGCCGAGGCCTGCAGGAAAATCAGCTTAATTACAACGCTGCCGTGACAAACGTCAGAGGTCGTGGCACCCTGACAGCAGATGGAGGAGCCGGGCCCCTGCTCTCCAGGAGACATTCATCTCCAGAGCAGAATTGGACTATCAGGAGACGGAGGGCTTGGCAGCCGCAGTCAGTTCATCTTATCGGCCTGCCAAAGTCGCCAGACGCCATCTTAGACGGTAGATACCAGAGGACTGATGGACAGTTTGACCAACGACTGATCAGTGTTTGAACGCTGCTGCAGGATTCTTTTGGATCAGAGCCCAGAGTCGTCCTAATGAGATGCGTTTCTGCATTTTAAGTTTGAACTTGTTTAATATCTCAAAACTGCAGCGTCAGCAGCAAACTTTAGATTTCCAAGTCTTTATCTTAAGGTTTTGTTTTTATATTTTTCCATTTGCTCTGCCTCTTTTATGTTTATTGGGTGTGGAAACATTTTAGTAAAAGTCGCTGGACCTACACTTATCGGCATCCTAAATTCCACAATTATCTCCAACGTTTGATGTAAAAATTTAGCTAATTTGTCCTTTTTATGTCCTGTTGCAATGCTCAATCGGCTTTATGAAATTTCTACATAAGGGATGTCCAAAGTGTGGTCCGGGAGCCGTTAGTAGCACTTTGAATGATTGCATATGGCCGCAAACAATTTAGGAAAGGATCTCATCTGGCCTCCAGACACTTTGATATTTAGGGTCACATTTTCGCAGACAAAGTCTTCTTAAAAGTGACCTATTATGCTTCCTTGAACAGGTTAGGATAAGTGTTCACTACATGTGTTTGCACAAACTCATTGTTAGATAATGAGATTTCAATCTGCTCAGTTCTGCCTTTTTTGTTCTAGGGGGTTTTGTCACTTTGAATCCAAATAAGGTGCTGCTGGCTTATTTTCATATTTTAATGTGAGGTTGAAGTGGTTAAATAAAATAAACCTGAGTGTGATTTCTCAGTCTGAGTGTAATTTATAGACACTCTGTGCTACATTTTTATTTTTTGGCCTTCAAGGATTCTCAATTTTATTTTTTTGGGCCTCTTTTGAAAAAAAAAAACAAATAAAAACAAAACACTGCTTATGTTGGCTTCTGAAGTGTTGCAGTTTTAGTTAAAGCTTCACAGCTTTAATCGTTTCCGTTCGTCTTTTCCTTCCCGTCTTTAGTGATTTTGTTGCCCGTGATGCCGCTTCCTTCTCCTGCTCCGTTTGTTGCCGCGGCAGCCGGGACGCTCGCATCGTCGCTGTTCAGGAGAAACGGCTCGACCCAGAGAGGAGGCAGAGGCGGTTCGGCCGTAAACCACTGAAACGTTTCAGTATTTAAAGAGAAAGCAAGGAGGGTTTAAGTTTCAGGTTTTATGACGTGGGACTAAAAACGTCAATAAAAACCTCCAGGGACAGAAAGAGAAACAACATGAATATTGACCTTTTCCATTTAAATGAATCCTGTATTTGAGTGTTTTATGTAAATTATTACAGAAATGTGACACATTCTGTGTGACTATAAGCTGTGATGATTAATGGCTGCCACTTATTTTCTCTTGTAAATCCTCAGCAGGAGGTTGAGGCGGCTGGAAGGGGTGAAGAACGGGGAGAGACAAAATGATGGGCTGCTAGATTTAGATGAGAGAAAGAAAAGATCAGATCTGGTTCATTTAGAGATTTACACTTTATTATTAAGCACAGATTAAACCATTAAATCTGTTAAATGTGACGCTTAGCCAATCAGACGCCAGCTGAACCAATCATGATCATGTAATCCACTACTGTCGTTTTATTTCACGTTTTGGGGTCATAGGTCAGGTCAGAAAAACTTATCGCAAAAAACAGAGATGAATTTCTAAAAAAAAATTAAATAAATCACCAAAGATAAATCAATGTACTAATATTCACAATCACATATAAAAGTTCTTCACCATTTCACTCAGGCTGATGGTATAAAATACATATTTATGAACTAATGAAAGAGTAGGAAGAGTTACTAAAGTAGAGAAGTTTCATGTAAAAACTCATTAAATTAAAAATGACTGTGATTCTTTTCCTTTGTTTTAATTGCCCAACAAACAATTTTTCATGAAATCTGTCATGAAAGATTCAAAAACTAAAAAGAGCTTCAGACTGCTACCTCTAAAAACTCCTCTCACCCCCCCAAAAAATACAATTATCAGAATTTTTTTATTATTAATTGTTTTCCATTTTGTTGACCAAATTTTTACCATTCATTACTTGTGCTGAGGGGCCAAACAAAATAATTTCAAGGGCCACAAAAGGCCCCGTTGCCACACATTGAACACCACTGATAGAAACAGTTTGATTCTTTCAGAGTAAAAGTCAAAGTCAGGATGTTTTCTCCAGTTTTCCATATTTTCTTTAATCATGGCATCCACTTATTGGAGCTAGCTAAATGGGCTAATATGGAAATGTTGTCAAAATGTTTCTGAAGTGTTGAGGATTATTCCTCTGCAGTCGCTTTAATCTCCTGCACTGTGTGTAAATATACGAGCTCTTCAGCTGGTTACTTGTCATCCGCCCTCAGTTTAAAGTGGGTTCAGAGTGGAGGCATCACACAGGGGTGGAAAACTAAATTCCTGTCGAAAGCTTCAAGAAATATCCGGAGAGTGTTTCAGGTTTGGAGAGGAGAAGCAGAGATCTTTGATGGAGGAGGATTTTATCTCCGTAACCAGAACCAGAGCCGATCAACCAGACGGATCTAAAGGCAGCTTTAATCCAGATATGACAGGAAAACATGGGAAAAAACAAAGAGGCCGAGGAGCCGGGAGGAGAAACTAAGAGGGTCTTGATGGTCTGATACTCTCGGTTTGACTTGAGACCAAAACTTCAAACATTTGTGTCTTTTTCAGCTGCTGTGGTTTTCTTTGTCTCTGCTGCAGCAGCTCCGACTGCTGCAGCAACATTAAACACGAGAGCAGAGGGGAAACCTGCAGCAGCTCCGACTGCTGCAGCAACATTAAACACGAGAGCAGAGGGGAAACCTGCAGCAGAGGGGAAACCTGCAGCAGCTCCGACGGCTGCAGCAACATTAAACACGAGAGCAGAGGGGAAACCTGCAGCAGAGGGGAAACCTGCAGCAGAGGGGAAACCTGCAGCAGCTGACCGCAGCTGCTAACGATAATATCACAACTACAGGATGTAGGAAAAAGTTTAAACCTGCAGAAAACACCCAGATTCACTGAAACTAAACAGAAACTACAGCAACGTTTTCTACCATCTTGTTATTCCAAAGCTCATTTGCAACAAATTTTCTGAAATTTTTCGACTTTTGAAAATTTCCCAAATTTTTTTCAGGCAATCCCAGAAAATCTGCAATGAACTCAATAATATGCATTAGTGCCAAAAATGTGGGAATCTGATGATCTTTGCATGAATTTTCACAGAATAATGTGCGACTTTTCGTTGAGCCAATATTTGAAAATGTGCTGAGAATAGTTTGTCTCAATAATGTTTGAGTTTCAGTGATTAAATACAAATATGGACGAAATACCTGCTATTTTAATATTATTTCTGAAATAAAATGTGCTTATTGTGTGGAATATAACTTCCTTCTATCATGTTTTCTTTCAAAGTTGATTCAAAAGTCTTCTAAATGAATGCTAATGTAAAACTGGCAGCAACAAGTGGAGGAGGGGGAGTGCTGTTTACTCTTAGGCATTAAAACTCATATAAACAACAGGAATAATATGAGAATGACTTCTAGACACAGCAGCTGATTCCTGTCTGAAACATTAATTCTCTGTTGCTAATAGAGACGATTAAAGTGAAAGCAGAAGAAGAAACGATGCAGCAGAGCAGGAACAGAAACATCCCCAAAGCCTCCGGATCCATTTCTGCCCTCATTTGTATTCACACCAGGAAGTCGACAGAAAGCGGCGCCGGAGTCACGACTCGCTGGCGGTAAAAACAAAAACACATCTAAATCCTGCAGCTTATGGAGCAACAACACGGTCCAGAACCAAGACTTTTTATTTTCATAGTTTACATTTTGATCATAAAACAAACAACTGCTAAGCAACAATAAAAATTAAGTCATTCTTATTTTAAGAAGTAAGTTTTTATGACCAAACTGAACACAACGCAACTGTAAGGCCCAGTTTGACCAGATAGGGGCGCCGTTTTGTGTCAGTTTCACTGAGTAGCTTTACTTTATGATTGAAAGTTTGGTTTTATCAACAGAAACTATTTAACTTTCAGGAAATAAATGCACTTATAGTGGTTAGTTTGTTCAGAATGATCAAGTTCAACCAAAGATTTTCCTGATAAAAACGCCTCATATGTCCAAAGAAAACATCAACTCAGGTCAGTGTGTTTGGAGATTGTTTTGACAATTTAGCTTTTAGAACAAAAGCCTGAGACTCATCAGGATATTAACCTTTACAAACGGTGTAAAAGTTGATAAATGAGTGAACATGTCTGACTGAATGCGCCTCATACCAGCGGACCAAGCTGAGTGAGAAGAACTGATAATCAATGAGGCTTTAACAGCGGATCAATCATCCGACCAGAAGATCAGTAACATCCAGCAGGAGCCAGACGTCAGCAGTCGGATGTGATCAGAGGCTCATCAGCGCCGTTAGGAACTCGTTAACGTTTAATTCGTTCAGTTTGCTCCGTTTTCAGCACCAGGACTTTCCTGCTGCGCGTTTCTGATCCAAACGGGCTCAAACTCCACGCCGCCGCGCCAACAGCAGGAAGTGACAAACCGTTTTAACGGAGTTAATTTTAGGGTCCGTAGCCAGTCAACTGGAATTAAACGCATTTTAATTGAATGAGAAATCTAAATTTTTACCATGATCCAATATTTTCATAATAGTAAATATGATAAATGCCATCTTGTTGTAATGTGACGGTGTTCAAAAACCTTTTTACCGCCATCTGCTGCAGCTAGCTGTGAAGCTAACAGCAAATCCATTTATTTTATTAAAATATTAAAACAAAAACAGAAAAATTAGATGCAAGCTTCCTTCCTGATGTGACCTTTAACCTCCGCCTCGCAGGAGTTTATCATAAACAGTCGTCGTCGTCTGTCAGCTGATAATAAACTCAACGTCTGTCGTCGTCGTCGGAGTTGCACAGAGACCAGGTCAAAGGTCACGGTTCAGCTGGAACAGAAGGCGGCATCAGAGTCGATCTTCCTCTGCCTCCGTCACGTTCGATGCCCTCAAGGATGATTAATTATTGAGCTGCAGAACGAGCCAGAGCCGCCCGTGTGTGTGTGTGTGTGTGTGTGTGTGTGTGTTGGCATTACGCCTGCTCTCTGCTGACACGCGTGTGGTTGCCATGACAACGCTGTCCATGGGACCGGCAGGAATAGAAGGAGAATTAAACACATTTACATTGTTTATGTCCTTTATGTCCAGCTATAAATGTCAAATTTAATTCTCCTTTAATCTAAATGTCAAATATTTTTTAGAAAAAAATGGAGCTTAAAAACACGAATTGAACAAATAGACAGAATGTAGTGTAATTTTTTAGACTTTGAATAAATTTACTTAAAATCTGAATAAAATAACTGGATTTAGTTTAATTATTGATTATAAAGTTAATCTTTCTGAACGAGGGATGGGCGATATTGGCAAAAAGTTATATCAAATTATGTTTCTTTTAATACCTCAATAAATATTTCACAGATGATATTCTGCATTTTATTTATTTAAATTAAATTTGGCCAAATATGTAACTTCAAGAGTTTTTTTTTCTACTTTCGTTTGTAAACAGTGACCAGAATAAAAAATATATCAACATAAATATATGTATATATGAAAAAAAATAAAAATCACACAATACACTTAGTGTGTCAAAGAAAGAAATTGAAGTGTTAATAAGTATTAAATAAGTGTTTTCATTTATATCTTCCATGTTCCTGCTGCTAAAACCGACACAAATAGATTTTCATTAATAAATTACTGGATAAAAAGAAATCAATGAACCACTTCAGTCTTTTTCTATAATATTAGAAATATGTTAACAGATGCATAATTCATTTTTTCAGTAAAATGGTGATTAACTTTTGGATCAGCAGATTAATAATTGGATATAAAAATGAACTTCATACGAAATTTTTGCAGAATTTGAACCAGGTTAAGTTCTGGGTTGAACATATTTACAGACAAAGACATTTTTTTTTTTTACTTAAATGTTAAATGCATATAATTTTTTGTACAGTTTTGACTTAATTACAACTTTGAATGTGTTGTTCTGTCAGCAGATTATTTCAGTAATCAGATTAATCATGACTAATTGTTTCAGCCTTTTCATATGTAAAGAAAACTGGGCAGAAGTTGGAAGTAAAAATCTACATTTCTAAATTTGACCTCATTTCCTCGTGGCTCTTTGAGCTCCTTCTGCATTTCTACACCTGGACATCGATCTGTTCTCGCTCTCGGGTTTCATTCAGCTTGCCGGTGTCTCGTTTCCCGCTCCGTCGCCGTCGACGACGACGCGGAAGCCGCCGCTCTCCTCTCGGCTGCGTGAGGAAACGCTGTCATGCTGGGACGTGGCCTACATTTTAGATTTGGTTTTCAGATTCCTCCGCCGTGTTCGGATTCCAGCACAAACGAATCAATTGATGTTAAAAGGAAGGAAAATACGGAGCGGCTCAGTTCTTAGTGGACAAACACTAATATTAAAAAACTTTTAACGTTACACTAAGATTTAAAATGAAAATGCCAAACCCATAAGAGATCCTAAAGCTGTTAAAATGACTAAAAATGTTGATTATTACAGTTTTAATAACTTTATCTAGAACTGTGTCATAATCGATGAAATCTGCTCATCACAACTCCACAGTAAAAGTTAAAAAATGAATCAAATATAGTATTTTACATGCAGCTAATGTTTACATTTATAAACCGCATAAAACTCACAACTATTTCCATTTAATGTTTGATAAACAGTTTTTAAAAACTGTTTATTCTGGATTTCCTCCCACAAATTTCTCACTGCGGTTTACTGGAGTTCTGGCCCATTCCTCCAGACAGAACCGGTGGAACCGGGTCAGAGGTCAGGGGTCAGGTTAAGCTCTGGGTAAAGGAAACATTTTTCCAAAATGTTACTCAAAAGTAGCAATGCTTCATAATACAGTTACTCAAGTAAAGGTATAAAGTGAAACATAATAAAAATACTCCTAAAAGTACTTTTACATTTTCCCAAAAAAGTTATTCAAGTAAATGTAACTCTCTAATTCTGGTAATGTTCTTTATTTTAATTAGGGAACTAATAGCAAAAGTCTGGAAGTCGACCAAAACTACAAAGACAGACAAAAAAAAAAAAAATCCCAGCAGGAGTTCAACAAAAACTGCTGATGTTGCTGAAATGAAACAGAAACTCGTATAAAAAGAGCTGGAAATTTCAGTCCATATCAATAATTATTGATGTTTTAAATATCTGAAATACTGACCAGCTGTTGATGTGACGTTTCCCGTTTCATCCAGTTTTCTCTCCACACAGTTTATGCAGTTATGAGTCAAAATGGCGGAACTTTAAACTGCTGCTGCGCAAGTTACTCAACAAGTTGTTGCTAGGTAACCAAAGAATGAGTCGGTTGCTAGGCAACTAAAGAATGAGTGAGTTTGTTGATTCTGGCTGGCTCTGCCTTCATCTCCCAGAATACCGTGCGGTTCTGGGTCAGAGTTCAGTGAATACTCTATCAGGCGTATCATCTATTGATATTGATCACGTGTCTATTGCGATATTGTTATTGATTTATTGTCCAGCCATAAAAGAGCTAATGTTAAGCTAACTTGCAGCTCTTGATTTTTAATCTGCGATTACCTTTTAAAGATGGAGGACGTAATGTGGTGTTGAGTTTTAATCAGGATAATCATCAGCCACCCGTACGGCTCCCTGCGCTCGGTGTGTGAAACATGAATAAAGCATGTTAGCAAATCAGATCACAGCAGGTTTCATCATCATCATCGTCATCATCACCGTCATCATCATCATGAGAGAGACGACTGATCAGCTTGCAGAGCCACCAGTCGGTCGCCAGTCGCTTTCCCATAATGCCTTCTGTCGATTCCCTGATCTATTTCAGGCGACCTCTCACCTCACTTCAAACATCTGATTCAAGCTTTGATTTTCTTTCTCTTTCATCTCAAACATCAAGCCAGATCCTTGGACCGATCAGTGGGATTCCCTCTGCTTTTGAAAGCAGTAAAATTGTTTCTTATGATTCAAAGTTACAAGTTTTTCTTTACAATCTTAGTTAAAAAAGAGAAAAACGTCAATTATTATGATTACCACATTAAAAATGAACATTTAGACGACACTCTTTGATGTCTCACATCAAAACAAGAGGCTTTAATCTAGTATTTGTGCCATTCAGAGTGTTTTATCTGTCAGACCAACACAAAGCAATGCAAAGCAGAATAAAAATGATGGATTTCAACATTTTTAGCAAATAAAAATGGATAAAGTTTTGGCGTGCAGAAGCATTCAACCCTCACATAGTTTGTACAGATTCACACACAGGAAGTTTCTCTAGAAAATGAAGTTTTGTAAATTATTTTGCTGAAATCAGATGATAACATCTGGAAACATCAGTTTCAAGTCCCAGTTTCTCTACTGACTATTCCTGCTTCCTAACTCCTGTGAGTACAGGGCTTCTACTGTAGGTCTGGACTTTGACTAGACCATTTCAGCACATGAATATGCTTTGCTGCGAACTATCCTGTAACTTTTAGACGAATCTTTGCTCCAACACAGAACGTTCCACATGTCTGCTGAACTTTTCAGATTTTTATTTGTAAAGTAAAAATGAAACTGTTTTACTTCACAGTAAAAATATGCACCAGTTTGTGTCGGTTTATCCCACAAAACCCAGTAAAGACACTGTATGGCTCCAGAGGGATGAATAATTTAGCAAACAGAATAAAACCTAAAGTCCTGCAGAGCAGCCTGAGCAGGACGGTCCGTGCTGACCTCCTCTGCTGCTGTGCTTTTTATTTCTATGGTTTTGCTTCCTGCTCTGCTGCAGTGACCCAGTTTTCACCCTCAGGGATCAATAAACATCATCGCCGCCTGACAAACGCCACAGAGACGTGCAGGAATCCGTCCCGATGACAGCCGGACAGAAAACGGGAAGATTCCTCCTGGAGTTCATCTGATCTCCGACTGGAAACATTTAATGACGCAACAGAAGCTCGGATCACTATGTGAAGGTGGAATTAGTAACATTTTTATTTATTTCTGACTATTTTTAATGTTTCCTGAAGCCGCAGTTGAAGTTCATATGATGCCCCAGATTTAAACTGCAGATGTTTTTGCCTGAAGAACAGCAGAGACCTTAGAAATTGCTGCTGCGCATCAATCTGGGAAGGATTATAAAGATATTTTCAGTCTTTGTGAAGTTAAAGTGAAATAAAGGGGAAACCTGCAGCACTCAGAGAAAGTTAAAAACTAGTAGTGGGATGAGATTAAAGTTATTTAATCCACTTAATTTCAGGTTCTCATATTATAATCCAATTGTTCACATTTTAATCAAAAACTATAGAGAAATTAAGCACCATATTCAATTCAAAACCTTTTTTAATGCTAAATTACTGAATAAATAATACCAAAGTATCATCAACATTCCTAACTTTGATATTTTTCATGAAGCAGATTTTATAAAATAACTACTTCTTTCCTCAAACATTACAACTTCATTCTCATAATATTATGACTTTGTTCTCGACATGAACTCAAAGTCCAAACAAACAGAAGCTTTAAAGCCAAACAAGATGGCCGCCCTGGGCGCAGTGACATCACTGTGAACTTTGGAGACCCAAAGAGTTCATTGGTGGAAAAATAAAATCCAGATTTTCAAAAAAAAAAAAAAAAAAAAAAAAAAGGGGGGGCATTGCTAGCAAACATTAAATCAACGGTTCGGACTTTCCTCTGACGGGTTTCCAGAACCAACAGCAGCGAAGTGAAGAAGAAACCGGAGGACTAACGAGACGGAGACAGAGAGGACGCTGAGCGGAGGAGACAGGATGTCCGTCCGCGCTCCGTCTCCTGAACAGAACCAACAGGCAGCTGACAGGCAGAGCCGCGGGTCAGAGGTTCTGCTCATTAACAACCGGGTCTGGTTCTGATCGCACAAACACACAAACAGATGAGCTTCAGTCAGAGGTAAAGGTTCAGTTTGAAAGACGGAGAGATGATGAAAGAATGAAAAGATGCTGGAGGCAAAAAGAAGAAAGAAGATGGAAATATGAAGCAATGAATGAATGAGGAGCTCCAGAAATCACAAAGGAAAACAGAGAAATTTAATATCAAAGCTCCGTGTTCAGAATAATAAAGACCTGCTGTAAAAAAACCGACTGAAGAAACGTGATGATAAAAAGAAGATGGAGCGCAACAAAAAACACGAGGTCTATTAAAATTCTGCAAACACAAAGAGGCGACAAGAAACATCTGGAAAACAGGAAAGATCAGAGAGAAAACCAGGATTTAAACAGAGACGGAGGAGGAAAATATTACACAAGAGATTTGATTATTAAAACTGAGATAAATCCACATTTCCACTGTCCTCAACATCAGAACCAATCTATTGATAATTTTTCTGATAAACTGATTCATAATTGGATTTATTTTTACAGAATTTGAATCAGCTGCCATTTGGAGTTCTGACAGATTTACAGACATTTATTTTATTATAAATGTGGAATGTTTGTGTTTTTTGTACAGCTTTTGGCTTTTCTTTGGACTTTGGGGACTTTTAATATTTATTAAATATTAGCCCAGCAGGTGGCGGACAAAATTAAATATTTCAGACAAAGCGAACAAACTCTAGCAAATAATCAGGATCTAAAAGGTAAATATTGGCAAAACAGTGAAAAAATTATTTTAAAAAACTGAAAGAAGACCAGAGTTTTCAGCTAATAGCCAACAGTGTGTTATCTGCTATATGTATAAAACAAAACACACCCGAGCCAACCTTTGACCTCATTCTAACCGCCTTCATAAACGCTCTGCTAAATATCCTCGACTTTTAAAACGAGCCACAACAACCTTTTATCAAACACAAACAGCATCCAGGGTCTTCCTGACTCATGTCTTGGTTGACAGAATGTAGCTAGCGCAACGTGGTCACATGGTTTCTGAAGCTCTCATTTGATTGGCTGATCGGTCCACCATGACGACTCCTTCCCAGGAAATAGCAGCTAAACTAAATACAGTTGAAAAAATAAATAAATGACGGATGGATTTAAATTAAAGAAACACTTGAAGTTGTGAACAATGGCAGAGAAAAGATGCTGATAGAAAATAACATGAATTAATAAGTTAAGAGAAAAAAAAAAGAGTACAAAACGGATGAATAAAAGGCAAAAATAGACTAATTGAGATCTTCATATAGAAAGATAAGAATGGAGTGATGATAGTTGGGAGTTTGGATGATCTGAAACGAAATAAAAATGAAAATCTAGACTTGCTAATTAAGACTGATGAAGACAGCAAGGAAAAAAAGGAAGGAGGGAAGATGGAGGGATGACGGCAGAAGAATGTGGAGGAGGATGGAGGGAATTCCCTGTTGCTTGAAGCAACAGCCAATCAGCTCTGCAGACTTCCAGCACATAAACTGTTACATAATGTTACAGAAGGGGGTTCACCCTCATTTTAACGCTAAAAACACGCAAAATATCGCGAGAATTGTTCAAATGCCACCATAAAACAACCACTTATTGAGAATTTAATTTGAAAAATCTAAGAAAGAGAGAAACATTATAAACTGAATATATGAGCAAATATATCTATAGAAATGATGCCACACAACACATCACGGCTTTGATTGGATAAAATAAACATATTAGAAACTATATTCATGAAGAATTGGAGCGTTTTATGGATAATGAAGAAAATGAGATTCAGTGTTTACCTCGCAGCTCTTCAGGTTTCAGTAAATAAACTGACTTCCATCAAATTCAGGCGCATTAATGTATAATTATTGCAGAAAAAGAGACGAAAACATGAAAAAGTAACAAATAAATAAACATGTTGTCTTCTTACCTGGGTGGCTTTATGGAACTGCTTTTTCAACCCCGCGACAGACATCCTCTCTTCGGCTTCACAGGCAGAAATAAACAGCGGAAATAAAGATTTCGGGCTGTTTCCGGCGGACTGGAGGCGTTAATTCGCGCTGAGAGGAGAAAGTGTCGGTAAATCCTTCAGGTAGCGGCGGATACAGTCCGATTTTCCCGAGGAAACTGGAGGAAAGAGGAGCCAGCGAGGATGATGATGGTCAGACCAAACCCAGCTGGATCTATTTTCAGGCGGACACAGATCGTCTAATAGCAAGATGAGTCACTCCAACTGGAAATGTGGGGAGGTTTTTGAAACGAGCTGGAAAATGAAAAATCTCAGTCATTATGAGTGGAATAACTTAGAACAAATTAATTCAATCTTATATTTTGTAAAATTGACATACTGTTAATTTTTATATGTTAATTTGTATTACTCGTTTAATTTAAGATTGAAATAAATTCTTTAAAATGGGACTTTTAAAATGAAATATAACATTAGGTATATTTTTCAAAATAATAAAATTCTTCTTATTATTATTATTATTACATGATAAAATATTATATTTTAAAACAATGTTTAATTTTTTTGACTCAATCTGTAATCTGAAAAACTCTACAATGTAATGCGGATGTTTTTTCTTCTTTTTATTATTCTCTTCATTATGTGTAAATAAGTATCAAAGTTTGCATTTGTGATGTAAATAACTACTTATATTTAGTATAATATTCATAATTTGATTAATGTTTCTTTTCTTCTGTATTTATTCTAAACATTACCTCCGATAAATTTATTATACTAAAATAACATATAAAGTCTCTGACTACTTCTATGACATTAAGTGATTTTGTTTTCATCGTGCACCTACCGACATGTTTATTTTTGATCTCTCTGGTGTTTAATTTTTTTTTTTTTTTTTACACAAAAAACATTTTAAATTTCTTTAAATAAAAAAAAAATTCTACTTAAATTTCTGTAAACACACAGGAGTACTCTCTTTCGAACATAGACGATCTTTGGCAGGGAGGGAGCTGAACCGTTCTCTGTCACGTGAACACGCCGCCCTCAAGCGTCCACGCGCCGCCCTGCAGAGCACGAGACGTTTACCTGTGATGTGGGATCTTAGACTTATATTTGTGACGTCGGTATAAAGATTAAAGCAGCCGCTTGTAGAAAACAAAAGGTTAAAATAAAGAAGGAAGAAGAAGAAGAGCTGAGTTCAGTGTTTCAGCACCATGGACAGCTCAACAGGGGGTCTCGTGGTGCTTTTAAGTACGGCTGGAAAATTAGAGCGTCGATAAGAGAAAATACATAAATTCACTGAATTTATGAGCAAAATACAAAAACTAGCACTGAATAAATTATTAAATGTAAGAAAATAGCATAAAAAAACTCCTTTAAAACGAATCACTGGTTAATATCGTGTAGAAACTGCCGTAAAGCCGATTTATTGATTCATTTGCTGAAAAAAGTATATATTTCTGTCTTTAATTTAAACATAAACACATTTTATACATTCAGTGTTAAACGGGAACTCAAAGTTTTGAGTTTATGTGATGCCTTTTTTTTTAAAAAAAAACCTCCTTAGTTTTCAATCCCAGTCTGTCAAAGATTAATCTGAACTTCCAGTTCCTATGAATAATCCGACCTGGAGCAGGCTGAGGGCCATGGCTGCCACCTAGTGGTGAGTTTTAACATCGCACCTCCAGTCGTCCATCACTTGTACGCTTTACAAATAAAAAAGTGTTTAAAAACACGATTCTCTTTAATTCAACGCAATTATTTTATCTAATTAAGTAAAATCAACAAATGAAACGTAAAAACAACAACCATTGTTTTTACGCACTCCACTGCACTCATTTCTGGAGAGATGGGGCCATTTCCAAATAAGATGAGACTGCCATCTGGTTCTGGTCCAGCGCCCAAACAACAGAACGAGTCTGTGTGCTTCCTTGTAGTGATGTTACCATGGCAACAGCGTCTTCCAGGCTCACCTGCACGGCTCCTGCATGGTGAGACTCACCTTTGGGCTATTTTCAGCTGGAGAGGGACGGAGAGGACATGTCCAGAAGACAAACACGATCTGGACAGACGAGTTTCAGCAGAAACAACCGATACAGGACAGAGCACTCCTCACTGCCCTTTTATGGCTCTTCCTGGGAGAGAACAGGGCAGATTCAGCAAAACAGAGCCGCCAGGGGGCGTGACCAAACAAGGGGCGTGGTCACACCTGAAGGGGGCGTGGTCACATGGCCACGGTTTATCTATGGAGTCTGGAGGCTGTCTCCTTCACTGCTGTTTCCTGGAGTCTCTCTGATCCTCTGTCTCTTGGGTCTCTACGCTTCGGTTCTGATTCTGGACCAACATGATTGACAAACTGCAGGTGAGACACAGAGCGGTACCAGCAGCTTATAACCGGTCCAGAACTAAAACTGCACAGTCATCAGGCTCAGCGTAGAGAGCTGCAGGTCTGCTGCCTTCAGCTGCCTGTGAGGTCCAGACTCTAGTTCAGGACCGGAGGACAGGTGGACAGGAGGACAGCTGGACAGGTGGGGCAAGTGGAGGTCTGGACCTTTGATTGGTTCTGGTTCTGGTTCTGGTCCAGTTCTACTGATCTCCGGTGTTTATGGGTTCATGCCGAGTAAGAGGGGGCGGGGCTTCCCCAGGTACGCAGGTAACTGCGTCTGGTTGCTAGGCAACGGAAACCACTGCAGAGGCTGTAAAGGTTACAGATAAAAACACAGACAGAGTCCGACTTAGAGGCTGGTCCGGTTCTGACAGGCTGGTTCTCATTGGTTCTGGTTTTGTTTCAGGTTGGTGTGGTTCTGCTGATGATGTTTGACCAAAGTTCTGCTCAGTTACCAAGACTGACCTGTCAGACATGTCCAGAAGGTAAAGCACAGATGATGACGATGATGATGATGATGATGGTGATGATGATGGTGATGATGCAGGTTCTGATTCTGGTTCTGACATGTAGGGCACTATGTGACCAGGAACTGCACGGTCCGGGACGGAGTCGGATACGGAACCAAATGTTCTCCCTGCACCGTCTGTTCAGGTGAGACGAGCTGCTGCTGACCCATTGGACCTGGTTCTGATCCTGGTCCTGCTCATGGTTCTGGATCTGCTTCCAGTTCTGTTTACGGTTCTGGTCCTGGTCCTGACTGGGTTCTGGTTCTGTTCATGTCTCCGGTTCTGGTCCTGGTCCTGACTGGGTTCTGGTTCTGTTCATGTCTCCGGTTCTGGTCCTG
>CAEGAE010038800.1:0-26594 GCA_903067095.1 Girardinus metallicus
AGCTCCCAGGCCTCTGGTAGAGGACCCGAGCTCAGAGGATGAAAGAGACCACCCGCAGAGGGTGAGAAGGGAATTTTAAAATTTTTTTATTATATATATATATATATATATATATATATATATATATATATAAAATCATATTCAGATCTGTGTCCGTGTTTATGCACCTTGGCCAGCATACAGGAGGTGGTGTTAGATGTGCCTTTTAATCCTCACTGAGGTGTTTTTGCAACCAAGGCTTTACAAATGAAAAAAGACAACATCTGTTCACTATTAGTTGGGCATGAGGAGGACAAATTTGCATCAATTCATCATGCTTTTAGATAAACAGAAAAGCTCTCAGTACATCAGCAGATAGAGTATGGATGTTTATTTTCTATTTATCTGAACTTTGGCCTTAAGGTGAAAGTTTGAGTCCAATTTCTCTGTTTGAGAGCAGAACTTCCCCAAAACAACATGAGAAAAATATTAACATTTCTCAGTGATCAAATTCAATCATCATGCTGGTCTGCGAACATCTCTATCAGCCAGACATCTGTGGGACAGGTCGAAGATTTAGGATTTTGTCAGATTTGCATTTCGCTCTAATCACATGCTTGCAGTCACATAAATTGGTAGGCACGCAGGAAAGTGCAGGGTCCAAATTTGGCATGTGATCTGCTTTTCAATGTTATCTATCAGATCAGTTAATAATGAGATAATGCACTCCCAAACATTCCTTCTCCACAATTTTCCACGCCTTTATTTGGGGCAGCATGTGAGCACTTTCCTCAGTGCCTGAACCAAAGAGGACAGTGTCCTCGGTGGAAGGGAGATACTCTCCTCTTCAGCGGGTAAAAGCCACTTCCCCTCCTGGAGAATAATGTAACCAAAGCGGTGTTGCACCGTCTGTTCCCTGAACTTCACAAACCTAATACACTCAGGCCAGGGCCGGACCTATAGCATGCCTTTTACAGTATTATAACGAGGATTTCGCTGAATCAATAAAGACTGGAAAATGCAGGGGGGTTTTTACTGATTTTTTGCCTTTCAAAAAAAATCCAGATAAGTTTAAACCTTAAGTGTTGCAGTGGTTGCACTTGTGCAGCACCAAAATGCAACAAAATTTGGCAATGCAGCAATGTGAAGAAACTACACAAGCAACCAATCAAAGAGGACCAAAAATAATCGTGTGACTTTTACTCAAAAGCAGACGTGGGTGCGTCTTGCCATTCAGTTTGGCTAAATATGTCAAGTGTTTTTTGAAAAAAAGAGTTAACCATAGTTGTTTTTTGTTGCTGAAAAGTACAATGGCATATTAGGGTAGATAGAGTGAATTTTCTAGAAAAATAAATTGGGGAAATTTCAGAGTTTTGAAAGTCGATCATTTCCGACTTTTGAAAATTTCCAGTTTCAGTCTATGATTTCTATAAATGTATATTGACCCAGTTGGAGAAAAACAAGATCCAGATCCCCCCACACCTCCAAAAAAAGAAAACAATTGCTACATAAAATTCAGGACATTTTATGCTTTTATTTTACTGAAACAAACATGTCTTTACATTCTGACTGAATTATAATTTCTAAGTTTCTTTCAAGGTTTCACTGTTTTGTGTGTTTTATTAAAATATTAGATTATTAGTTTCTTTTGATGCTGACAAGAAAAATCAATAATTTCACAATAAAACTCTTTTGTGGCTTTCTGTTGTCAGAAAGCAAAGTGCTACATCTTTCCCTCACTTGAGAGAAAGATCCATTCGCTGTTTAAATATACTTTTACTCACAAAAACATCCTCAAAGCCAGGAAATCCCACATATCACTCTTAATTCAGTCCCTTTTTTGAAACAGTTACCAAGCTAAGATCTGGTTAGTAAGTTCAGTAAGCACACATGGTCGGGTGTTTGAGTCAAAGTCCAGAGCTAAACCTAATGGAGAACCTGTAGCAACAGTTCAAGATTTCTCTTCCCGGTCTCTAGCCATTCAGTCAATCTTGTCAATCAAGAAAAATCTTGAGCTGTTTTCCAAACAGTCCACTAAATGTTGGTCTCCAGACACCAAAAAGAATCGCATCTGAAATCTTAGCAAACTGTTGTTCCCAGAAACTGAGCATAAAAAGTTTTAGTTTTTTTATTTTATTTTATTTGAGAAAGACTGGATAACCTAGCACCCCTTTCTTTCCACTTCATAAATCTGCTGGCCTGTCACGAAAGAAATCATTAAAGATTGTTGCTCTGTGACAAAATGGGAAATGTTCTGAGGGGTATAAATATTTTTGGAAGCCACTTTAAAAGCAAGTCCCAGCTGAAGCTGTCGAAAACGTTGAGCTGGGAATGCCTGAAGTCCGTTTAAAGGATTTCACAGTCCTGAGGAAAGAGATCTTTCTAATTTAAACAAAACAAAATAAGAAGGAGGTTAAGACACTCTGAACACACAAGTTGACTGAAAACGTAAGATTTTCTTATTACTACTACTAATCTCAGTATTTTTACTGCCTTGTCAAAATGACTTGAGAATCATAAAGTGCACAAATCTGGACAGAGAGGACGTTTGATTTAGCAAAACTTTCCATGTGTTTTCCGTGAGAACAGAGCCATTGAGACCATAAAGTCTCAAATGGACAAGAAATATTTCATTCATTTTTTTTTTTATCGATAGGAAAAGCATTCCTAAACATGATAGCGTGTTCCACCAAATGTAAGGGATTCTTCACTTCCAAATGTATTTCGGCTGTGAACCAAAGCAAATTAACGCATTGTTATGAAATTACAGCCCGTGCTGTAATTTTACAATTACAGCACGGGCAGTGCCATAAAGAGGACAAAAAAGAGGCATAAATGAGACAAAATCTGTCTTTGATGTTTAAAATACATCAGTGTTTGTTTCTTTTAAATTATTTGATCAGTATTAAAGCATCAGCAAAATTTAGATGAGCTAAAATGTTGCACACCAGCACAAACTGACTTCGGGGGTTGGAGTTAATTCAACTCGACTGGATTTCTTTTTTCTCTCTTTCGTTGGAATTTTCATATGCGATACTCCATATGAATTAACTTTGTCCTGCATTAACTCTGCCTGTTCTTATGGAGGAGAATAAATTTAGCTAACGTTCTTAGTTAATTACTCAGCATATGGTTTCAGATAAACAGTTTTAAGGATTCTTTTTTTCCTGAAATTGCATAAAATTAAATTAAGCACTTTTGAAAGTGTCAGTGTTTGGCCAAGTTCTGCTTAATATTCTGTTTGTTTTTTTTTTTTTTTTTCAAGTTTTGTACATTTACAAAAGCTTTAAATACTATCTTCCTAGTCTGCATGAAGTCTGTGTGTGTCTAAATGTTTCATCAGATTTACTGGCCCACCAGGTTCTGCCAAGACCCTCCACAGATGTTCGCATGTGGTCCAGATTGTTGGGACTGTGACTGTGTGCTGACAGCACCAATAAAATCCCCATTTAAATTGTGGCACGCACAGCAGAAAAAAAAAAAAAAAAAAGATGACTTAGATGATAAGTAGAAAAGTAAAAAACACCAAGGATGCAACTTTTTTAAAAATGGAGAGTTGGGAGATCTGCTGTTATCAAGATTTTGATCATATATTTCAATCTGAAGAGACTCACAAAGAAAAAGCAGCAGAAAGTTTTATTGGCCCAAAGCTCTTTGGCGCTCGGACGCTGGCAGAAGATGTGTGCTGAGAATCACCGCGAGCTTGAATGATCGGCTCAGAGCAAAGCTCAGGGTAGTCTTCTTCCAGGCCCGGACACAGAGCAGAGCCTGGAGGAAGGAGCCTGGAAGGAGCCTAGGAGGATGAGGGTGGAGATGGGGAGGAGGTGGGTTGAAGCACAGCTGGTAAGCAGGTGGATCTGTGGTTGGTTGGCCTTTTGAAGGGGCTCTTGCCTGGTGATTGGCTGAGGCGAGGCAACAATCCGGTGCTGGTTGGCTGAGGCAGAGGTGTGGTAATTGGATGATGCTGATAGGCTGAAGAGAGTTTCACAACTTGAATTTACGCCTAGGCTTCATTTGTCAAAAGCTGTAGGGGCCGAAAACTGCATTTATTCTGCTGGGAAATTATTTTTTGTTTTTTATTAAGGCTAATTATTTCTTGTCTTCTTAGTAGATATTGACAAACTACAACAATAATGTAGCTAGTAGCCACTAGTTACAATCACTCAGTTACAGTTACTTGAATAATTTTTTTGGGGAAAAAACTAAATCAGTCTTTGGAGTAGTTTTAGCGCACCATGCTTTTTACTTCTTCTTGAGTAATATTTTTTCTAGATACTCTACACTGTGCAAATAACTTCAGTAAAACATATTTACACATATTTATAAAAAAAGCTTGAGAAACAGACCCGCACCTACAGAATGTATGTCAAAGTAGCAGTATTATGTGTTTTCCAGGCACATAGTGCTATCTTGTAGAACAATCAAGTAAGTGTGCTAAATGCAGTTGTTATAAAAATGCCAGATAGATCAAATTGTCTTAAAATAAAGTTGACTTTGTAATTTAACGCCTTGAAATTGGACCTCCATCTCTTCAAAAAGTCCTGCTCTTTATGAAATTCCTCATCCAGGAAGTCATCGCAACATGGCTCCTCTGTTAACCCTTTAACGTTTTTACCAGCGTTGCACTGAGAAGTAGCTCATAATGAGATCAGCTGATGCTCAGTTCCACCAGATGTTTGTTAATTGCTGCTGACTAGAATAATGACATCCTGTAATGTAAAACTCAAAAAAGTTGGTTTTAGATAATTTTGCACATTTAATCGAGTATAATTTTTGGGTATCATACCCGTGTCTGCATAGCTGTGTTTTGAACGTAGTTATAAGGTAACTTCCTTATTAATGTTGCTATCATTTCTGTAGCAGCTACTGAAGGGAGCAGCCTTTATGCTTCACCTGAGCAGTACAATACTGCGCACTTTCCTCTGTATGTTATCTGATTTACTTTGGCAGAGACAGAACAATAATAGGAGCTAACTCAGATTTTGTTTAACTCTCTCATCCTTGACAGCAAACTGTCTGAAAGACTTTTTTTACTGTGGTTGAGAATGTGGTTGAGTTTGTATTTATTTCTTACATTGAATTTCTTTCTTGGTCAAAAAATGTTTTTGCTGCCCCAGTTTTAAACTGAGGGGAGACAATATGGTGATTGTTCTCTTAGCATACCAAATGTAATTTTTTTGTATTTTAAGAAAGAAATGAATGTAAACTTTTAACATTTCAGATGATAAGCACTTTTATTTAATCCATCCATCCATTTTCTAACACCCTTGTCTCTAGTGGGGTCAGGAGGGCTGCTGGTGCCGATCTGCAGCTAACGTTCCGGGCGAGAGGTGGGGTCACCCTGGACATGTCGCCAGTCTGTCACAGGCTTTAATTTAATAAAATACCAAATTTTTAATACACTAAATATTCTTTTGATTGACCAAACCAAGTATTGGTACACAGAAATAAACATTTCTCCTCACAAAATCCTTTTATGTAATACTGTAATGTAAAAGTCACATTTTCTGACACAGTTTGACGGTTTAATTAATTTAAGCCAGGGTCCTGAAAATTAAATGAACTTAAGGCTGGAAATATTTCACTCTTTCTGTTATGAATCTATATTGTCTGACTTCTGACATAAGTTAGAAAAAGTAGTGAATGATATTTGTGATATTTTGTGCTTTATTTTGTTGTGTCCTCATCTGACCTTTTCATGTCAGAGTTTCAGTTGTTTTGACGTTTTAATCATCGCTCCTGTTGCAGGTAGGGACATGCTTCTGCAGTTAGCTCTTTTCTTGCATCTATTTCCTTGTTGATAAAGATCAACAAACGATTACCTTGCTTGAGTGAGAAGTTATTTTATAAAACAAGAGAGAGAGAGACGTGAAAAAAGTTTCTAGACAACTTAAAATGAAAATATAGATATGTATATGACATATGTATCTGCCCCAAATCTGGGACAAACTCCCAGAAAAGTGCAAATCAGCCAAAACACAGAGCTTTTGAACCATAATAAATGAAACACTGAACAACATATTTAAAAATTGACCCAAAACAGTTTAAGTGACTGCTGCCTTAGCCTTACCTGATTTCAAGTTATAGTCTGTGACCGACACATCGATTAATTAAAAGTCACATTTAACGTCACACATTAGCGCAAATATTGTAAAAATTCCTTACAAATATTTCTAAATTAGCGCCACATAATCTGTGACTTTGATTGCGACCCCCCCGCACCCCCCTCACACACACACACAGAAAAACAATCACAAAATTGGACTGATTGATGATTTTGGCATTTTGATTTTGATGACTCATCAAAATGAAACGTTTGTGACTAGATTTCTCAATTGTTGGTGGTGTTTTTTTATGATTTTGCACTTTTGTGTTTTTATGATGTAAATCACTTTAAACTGCCTTGTTGCTGAACTGTGCTATACTAACAAAGTTGATTGATTGATTGATTGATTGATTGATTGATTGATTGATTGATTGATTGATTGATTGATTGATTGATTGATTGATTGAATCTACACGTGGACTGAAGTAACCAGGGATCAAAATATAAACGTAATTCATGAAGTATTCGTGTCTGACTATGTTCAGCTGGATCTGCGGCTCAGTGATTTTTTTTTATACTTTATGTGTTCATATTACCAATAACTCAGGTCCAGGGTTGTGTAATGTAGATGGAGTTCTAAGCTGCACAAGGCCCAACACTAAGAAATTAACTTTTAAGTCAAAGCTAAATGCATTACAGCACGGAAGTTATTCACAGCAGACAAAAGCAATCTCTTAGTTTGCAATCCCAGTTTAGCCTTTAAACCCATAAAATCTGTACAAAGGGGTTGAACTTAACCTTTTTGGCCTCTGCATTAAAATGGATCTAATCTGAAAGGTACATGAACTCATGGTTCGTGACCTTAAACATGTTGGTCTGAGTGGTTGAAGAATTCCTTGTTGTACCTCCAGCAACAGTTAGTTTAGAAACAATCTCTCTATTGAGCTTGTCTGAAAGGTTGAAAGGCAACTCTAGGCACTTTGAAGAGGGGTTGGATGAACTGTTCCACTTATTCCTCTACAGTATAGTAGTATTCTTTTCAGAGAAGGAGCCCCAGAGTAAAAAAAAACCAAGACAGAAACATTTCATAAATTCAAATATGTGCTCTGATAAAAATATGTTGGCATCTACAAAATGTTCAGCACAGAAACTCAAAAACACACTGAACATTTCCACATTTTATCAAATTATAAAACCATCTAAATGTTTTTAAATAATTATTAGTCAAATATCGTTTAGTTTTAGTTTAGTTTTTATTAGTTATAGTAGCAGTTTTAGTTTTTTCATACTTTTGTTAATTTTTAGGGGCAGAATACAAAGAGGAAGTCATCCACAATCACATTGCTATTGTGTAGTGATTATATATACATCAATTGGGTAATAAATATCCAACTGAAGTATTTGTTTTGGTACTAAAAGTGGGACAACAAAGACAAATCTGTGAACATTTGAGCACATTTTGTTGTAGAATATTTTTATATGTATTTTACTGCCATTATCTTAAATTTGGCTTTTTCCTTAGATATTATTTTACTGTTATTTTCAAAAATGTCTCTTTCTTTTTGAAGTTTATGTTGATTCTTAAAAGCTTAACCAGAGATTTTCATTGCAAATTATCTCTCATCCTTGACAGCAATGGTTACGTACAAAACCATGGTTGCTTTATTTCTAAATGTAACATTGTTTTCAATCTTGTCTCTGACCAGATAACGGCTAAATTGATTCATAAATGAAACCGGGAGTGGAAGTATGCTGGGATGTAAACTAAAGCCTGGGCTTCTGGCAGTTGATGAGTTGCATGCACATTTTGCTCCTAAAAAGATGAGCTTGATTTATCAGCCTGCAGCATCAACAGCACTAATGATAGTTTATAACAATCTGTTTATGTTTGCTGTAGCTTCATAATAAATTGACCATAAGAGCCCTGTGTGTGATCACTATGGGTCATTTCAGAACAGAATAAATGTAAACTTTGATATTCTCTAGCTGTTAAGCCGGCTGCATTATTCCAAAAATGTTACCAGATTTTCAAAGTAAAAGCAGATATCTTAATTATAGATTTTTAAAAGGCTTTCCTAAAAATCTTCAAATTCCTCCAGCTCAGACTAAGGTAAAGATATTATATATTATGTAGGTCAGATATGGATAATAAAACATATTGAATATGTCATTACAAAGACATATTCATTCAGGGACTTTAAAAAATACTATCAGGTGTCTTGTTAAAGCTTATTTATACTTTTTTGTGGTGCATGTTATGCTTTATCAAGTCTTCAAATATATTAGACCACATGAGTCAAGCTACGGTGGGCCATGTGGTCCACAAAAACATGGCCCGCACAAAAACAATCACAAAATTGGACTGATTGGATGGAGTGATCAGTGTGAAAAGATGTTAATTTTTTTTATCAGTTATTTATTTATTTAATTTAAGAAACACTTATTGAATACTGAAACAGCTTGATATGTTAGCAATTTAATGGGTTTTATCAATACATTTTGACACAACCGGCCCGTAAGAAGATTCAGATATCTGATACAAAATGAAAATGAGTTTGATGCCTCTAGCAGTTAGGAGACAGTCAATCAGCACCAAGGAAAATGAACTGGATTGGCTTTGCAAACACCTATTATTAGCACGTCATAATCAAGTACCTACTTGATTATGCTATAAAGTGACACTGTTGAGGCACTAAAGTGGCCTGGAAGCACATAGCACTGCCCCTTTAAATTTTGAGGTCTGATCATTTTTTAACAGGTTTCAACTTTTAAAATCTGGTGTTCCACAGCAAGAAACAGAACAAAAGATTTGAAGTGATTGTACTATGTGTTAAAAATTAATCTTACTGTGTGAGAAAAGTTAATCACGATGCATAAGTTGTGTCCCATGATGCAGTGCTGGTCAGTGTGGTTAGAAATAGCCTCAGACAGTGTTGGATACTTTGGGCTCCAGGAAAAGTTATTAGAAATCTTGAATAAATGTTTTTTGTGCAATCATCTCTATAGAGACTGTGGGTCTTAAAGGAGGATTATTTGTGCATTTATTTCTTTATTATATTTCTTATTTTTGTAGCTAGAAAATATTGTGTTAGCAGAAATTCAATCTCCAAATCCATTCTGAAGCCCATATGAAGGGTGTCAGTTTCTTTTTTTAGGTCCAGTCCTCTGGATCAGTTTTCAACTACATGTAGAAGTTTGGATCTTGCACATGAGGTAGCACTTTAGCATAATAAGTGGAGTCCATCTTTTCTGTGGTATTTCTGCATTAATTTTGATCGTCGTCTTTTGATTTTCATCATTATTTCATCAATGCAGAGATCAACTGTTATGAGTGGACTTGTCTATGGTGGGCATTTCAGACAGAGGCCTGCCACATGAATTTTTAAAAATATTGTTTTAAGTAGCATCAAAAAGAAAAATCATCGTGTGTTATGTGTTATGTAATGGTTATGTGTTATGTTATGGTGCACTTTGAAACAAGGCAGAAGCTAAATATTGGATCATTCTTTAAATTTGTTTGCCTCAAAAAAAAGGTGAAATTCAACCTATATGCATGTTTGACCCGATGCTGCTCTTTCCAAAGAGAAAACAAAACAAGAAAAGGATCTTTGAGAGGAAGTATTTGAACTTTAAAAAACTGAAAATACATAAAATATCCAAGAATTTTGAACGCCAGTAAACCAAGTTTAAACTCTAGTCATTCTGTTAAAAGCTTCTAAAGTGTTTGGGAAGCCAAAAATAAAACGTGTTTCATCATGCACCGTTGCTGAAGAAAGGGCTGGATGGTTGAGTTGCCACAAAGGAGCCGTTTTATTATACACCAAACAGTTCAGAGAAGACAAACATCAACAGCTCTGAACAGTGGTGAACTTGATGAATAACTCCATCACTGCCATGATGAAAACTACACTAATTCAACTGTGAAATATGAAATTAGATCATTAATATTTAGTTGATTTGTGTGTTAGATGTGCCAAGATGAATGTATTCAGAAAATAGTGGAGAAGAATCAGGAGAAACAGCCCGAGTCTGATATCATTTAGGTTTAAAAAGAGCAAACACAACTGTTTGATTATAAATGGCTGCAGCTAATTTCTAACTGTGACAGGAAAAAAAAAAAACAATAAAACATGTTCATATTCTCTAAAAAAATTATAAAAACCTGAAATTCTGTCACATTAGAAAAACTTATGAGCACAACTGTAAGCATAACTAGGTGACTCAATCAAAAGGCTTATTTTGTATTCAACATTAGCAGAAATATAGAAACAATTTTGCCGTAAAATATCCCTCTCACCCATGCTTACTTCCTCTGCCAGCCAGAGGGGGCAGTCTAACAAGTCAGAGAGAAATATGTATGATCGCTACACCAAACTGTGACTGCTGCATGTCTGCATGAGGGCTTACATTTATGTGTTTTCTTTAAACAACGTTGTTGTTTAACAAAAACTAAAATTAATGATAATTCATACAGATGTCGCTTTAGGCCAAAAATGTTATTTTTGAGTAACTGAACAGAGGTTGTGTATTTTGCAATCAGGAACTCAAAATGCCACATTTTCACATCCTTTTCATGTTACTACTACACATAATGTTGTGTTTAATTGAGGTTTTATGCATTTGACTTGCAAAGTAGAAAATTATACGTAGGTTTCAGAAATGTTTGCAGATAAATAATGATGAAAAGAAATGTGTGCATTTGTATTCACACCTGACCTGCACAAAATCAAAGAGGTAGCTCCTATAATGAGCTCAGCAGATTTTTAGTTGCACCAGGTGTTTGCTAATTGCTGCCAGTTAGTCTGAAGGATCTGAGTGGGGGAGACGGAGGGGAGGAGCTTGAAGGAGCTGCACTTTGAAGGTCCCCACAGGCATTTTGCAAAGCTGAATAGTTGCCATGGGAGACTAAAGGATTTCTCAAATATGCATGAAAGTTTAAGGTTCCATCACTCTCTCACTGATGAGGGAATAACATTATAATATGATTTACGGATGTAAAAAGTCGATTTTACATAACACTTCCCCTTTTAATTATTTAACCCATAAAACAAACTAACATGTCAACTGGAATATTTTTTCTAAATCATGTCTTGATACCATTTTAGCAGTCAGTATTCACTGGTTGGAGTCTGTCTGTGTCCAACAAGATCATTTTGCAATGTTTGCTAACATTGCCCCGCAAGAAAACAAAAAAATCCCAAAATCTTGCAAAATGTGAGGGCATCACTTGTTCGCATCCTTCTTCATGTGACCCAATAGATTTTCTGTCAAATTTATATTCATCCTATGGATGGGTGATTTCAAAACTTCTATTTTCTGCATTCTCTTGCTCTTGAACTTCAGGTTCCAAGCAGACACATACTGGTTTGGAGCCAATATTAAGAAGTATTAGGAACTGTTTAAAATTTAATCTACTTTGATGAAAAAGTGGAGTTGTTGTTACAAGCACACTAGTTTGGACCAAACGTGGACCAAAAGTCCCAGTTTGCTTTTGTCAGATTGTAGGATTATAAGTCGCGATCATTTTGTAAATTTTAGCGAGAACTGGAGCTTTTCTTTGGAATCCTTCTTCTGAAACCAGTCACAAATGGAAAGCAGGAGATTGTTGTTACATGTAAGACACAACCAGAAGTTTGCTGTGGAATAGTTTCAGTCTTCTTGCCCTGACTGATACCTTTGTATAATGAGATCTTTGAAGCCCCTAAACCGAATCCCTCTGAAGGCTTTCGGTTTAGCTAAAGGATGCAAATAAGCAAATGTCAAGAACACCCTGCTAGGACAGGTTAATCAGATTTACTTTACTTTCGGGTTAATCAGATTCATTAGCACCTAGAGCAGGTGTGTATTCAAGAAGACTGAATGCTGAAACTGAATAAAGAGGTGTAGCTTTCAACACTGTAATAATTTTGTGGTGAATGTAAATTAAATCAGGTTCCTGAATGTTTTTAGAGTTTGTTTTTCATCCAATGCACTTGAATTTCATAGGAGACTTGTCACAATAAATTGTGTGGAACTATTTATAAAAAATTTAATGATCTGTTATGTGTTTTGAGGGCTCACTGTATGTGGGCACACCTAGGCAGAATTTTTCACAGTTCCAAGCTTGAAGTAAATCATTTCATGAGATGCAGCCTGATTATTTATATTGCACTTTAGCTTGAAGGGTGGGACATTTACAGCGTACAACTGACAATATAATGCTGTTGCTCATAATCCAGTTTTCAGACTGTGACCTTGACTCAAGAAACGTAAAGTGGATGACAAAGACAGCAACAGAGGATTCATCACATAGCTATCTTGTCACTAATGTCACTTTTATAGAGAAGTCAGAATCAGGAAGAACTTTGCTTGCATAATACCATTAACATTAACTTTCTTTTGTTAAGCTTTTATTGGCCTTTATTTGATAGTGGGTAATGGGAGAGGGGGGAGACATGTGGCAATGGTCACCAAGCTGGGAATCGAACCTGCGACGGTCGTGTCGAGGACTGAGGCTGCCATATGTAGGCTGTGCTTAACCCCTGCGCCATCACAGCGCCCCAGTTAATATTAACTTTTAGCTATCATTTTCCACCCGGACCACTTTACCTCAGTTCTCCACAACCTCAAAAACTTTGTCTGCACAAAACCAATGTTTTGTGCAGACAAAACCAATGTTTTGTGCAGATGCTCTGGTCTCATTTTACTGTAATTTCATGTCACCTAACTCCATTCCTTCCCTCTGGTCCTTGCACGATCCCCACTTCCTTATTCCGTCATCACAATACATAACATGTAAATCTGTCCAATCTCCATCTACTTCTCCGGACCTCACAGCCAATCACAAATCAACACTAGCTCAGCTCAACACTAGCTCATTTAGAACCTCATTCTCATCATTCTCAGCTTTATTCAGGACGGTACAAGTTAGGACAACAACTTTCATCTCCATTCCTGGCATTCCTTCATTTGAAAACATTGATTTTAAATTCGCTGGTCCCACTCCTCTTGTCAATGCTGTTGTCCACACTCACTCATGGAAACACCCTGGATCTTGTATGCTTCTCCGACCTCAACCTCAATATCTCAGATCACCTGGCAATCAATGTGGATATCAACATTACCAAAGATAAACTAACTTTCAGAAATCTCCCCCTCTGTTCTTAAGACCTATCTCACCTCCAAAATGCCCCCTTGCTTTTCCCTGTCACCTGATAACCCCTGTGACCTTGTGACTTATTATAACCACACAATCTCTTCTAGTCTTGATCAGCTGGCTCCCATCAAAACTAAAAACAGTTACTTTCAGGCACCCTGCTCCCTGGTACACCCCTGTTCTCCATCAGTTGAAATCTATGAGCTTCAGCTGGGATGACTTTGCAAGAAAACTGATTCAACTGTCCATCACCAATACAAAGATGCTCTTAACTCAGATCAGTCCACCCACTACTCAAACCTCGTACAGTCTGGTCAAGGCTCTTTTCTCCACAATAAATAAACTCCATGTAAAAACATCTCCAACTCCGTTACAGTTAATAAGTGCCGTGCCTTTCTATCATTTTTCCAAAACAAAATAGATACCATTTCCAGTAATGTGACTACCTCCACCATCCTCTTCCAATTGTTTCCTCTCCTTACAGTACTCAGCCCCTATATCAGTTCTATCCTGTGTCTGCCTGTTCTCTGGATCCCATCCAACTATGTAAAGTACTCTGTCACAGCCATTTTCCCACTCATCATTGATGCTTTCAGCTCTAGTTCAGTCCCCTAAACTCTCAAACTGGCTTCTGTCACCCCCATCCTCAAACAACCTGAAGGCGACCCCAGGGTTTGGTGCTTGGTCCTCTATCCTTCATCCTCTACTGCAGGGGTGTCAAACTCCAGTCCTGAAAAAGGCCACTGCCCTGCAACTTTTAGATGTGCCTCTGCTGCACCACCTGAATAGAATAATTAGGTCTTTAGCAAGGCTCTGAAGAACTTATCTACACAAGAAGGAGGTAATTAAGCCATTTCATTCCAGTGTTTTGTACCTGTGGCACATCTAAAAACTGGAGGACTGGAGTTTGACACCTGTGCTCTACTGCTATGCTGACAATGTCCAGCTCTACATTTTCACCAAACCCATCACCGCTGAAACTCACTCTATAAAATTATCAATAAACTCAAACTTCTTCAAACTCAACTGTGACAGGTCAGACATTATTATCATTGATCCCAAATCCCTCACCAATACCTTCAGTCTCACCTTTGACAACACACATCCACAACCTCAGAGTTATCTTCGACAGCACCCTCTCCTTCAAACACCTCATCAACCACATCACAAGAATTGCCTTCTTCCACATTAAAAAGTGTTGCTTGGGGTGCAGTGGTGGCGCAGAGGCAAAGCACAACGCGCTTATGGAGTCCTTAGTCCTTGTGGTGGTGGTTGCAGGTTTGATTCCCAGCCTGGCAACATTTGCCTCATGTCTTCCCCCTCTCTCATTACCCTATTTCCTGTCGAACTACTTTCAAATAATGGCCACTAGAGCCAATAAAACCTTTTTTTTTTTTTTTTAAAGTGTTGCTTATCTCCACACTTCACTCCCTTTTCCACTCGCTAAAATTTTCTTTCACACCTAAATCCCCACAAAACTTAATTACTGTAGCCACATTTTATATTGTTCATCATCCAAAGTCCTCAACAAAATCTGAAGCTCGCCTGCTCACCCACACCAATTCCCATGACAATTTGCTAGACGCTCCATTGGCTCATTGTCCCACAAAGCCTTCCATAACCAGGCCCCTTTCTGCCTCACTAATCTGCTCCCCTGTCACTATCCTTCCTGCAGCCTCCACGCCTCTGATGCCAGCCTCTTGTCTCCGCCACTCAGAACCAAGCACCGGACCTGGAGAACCTTCTCCATACCTACTCCTGTCTTCTGGAACTCTCTCCCCAAATACATCCTTGACTGTACAGACCTATCGACATTCAAATCACATCTCAAAACTCGCCTTCTTGCAACTTCTTTCAATAGCTTCATTTCCATTAACCATAAAATTGCACAAATTGAAATTAGAAAATTAATTTTGCTTAATGGAAACACCATTTTCAAAAAGATTTTGGTAAGGTTTTACCCTAGGAAAAGACGTTTTTTCAGTTGTATCAAAAAAACTGTATTTCGCAAAGCTGCAATGGGAACACTTTTTTTGCATAACATGAGTCACATATTCAACAGTTGGATCTTACTACTGGTGAAAACCACAAAGAAGAGAACAGGAAGTGGTAGGAGGATGATGGTTAGTTTTTTTTATTTTCATACAATGTCCAGTTGGTTCCACCAGAGCTCTCACAGCATGACAGAGCTCAGAAAAAACTGTTTCATTCCAACATTTTGAGTCCATAGCTTTTCTGTAAACTCACCAACATACATTTGCCGGAAAACGTAGCCACTCCCAAATAGACAAGGCTTGTTACTGTGATGACTGAATAAGACGCCAATGTCTCCTATGATTGGCTGATAAATGATGAGTGCTAGCGCCATGGCTGAATTATGAATCTAACAGTTTACATCTATCCCTGCTATCATTTTTAATGACTCATCGCTTCAATAAATTTATTGACGTGATTTTGATTTAATTTCTTATTTAATGGAAACACAGCAATTCTGACATTAAGAAAAAACTGGCAAAATGCAGCTAATGTGTGATTAATGTCCTGGTTTATCCTTATCCTGTGTTTGTAAAGTGTCATATATGTAAGTGTTCTACTTTTAGAATCTTGTTTAATATTCTGATTTAGATCATTTTGTTGGATTACTGTAGAGTTTTTTGAAAAGCACTATGCAAATAAAAATGAAATTTATTACTATCATTATGATTATTAGCTATGGAATTGTACAGGTCCTACAAGTATGGCTGGCCTCTTTGAGGAAGTCTTTCAACTAGAAAATGCTCAGAGCGTCTCAGTCAACTATTTCATCAGTTTTTCTTGTCTCTCTACATTCTTTTCAAGTCATACTACTTGTGACAATTACTCTGGCTTTATGGGAAATCAGTTACCAATAAACAATTTCTGTCACAGTCGTGACCATTGTTGCTTCAACATAAACCTTTTCAACATAAACCAGGTAGGCTAGATCAGGTTGGATTTGGGGAGCTGACATTCTCCAAGAGCTTCTAGATCTCAGAAACACAGACGCTGAGTTCAACCTTCTGCCATTCTGAGCGCTGCGTGGTTTATTTTTGTTAAGTTAATCCTGCTGCTCCTCCACCATTGGCCACAAGAGCGGTTACTGTAAACTTCCTGTTGACAAGAGAAAGTAGGTTACAGTCTACACAATTATAGGCACTTAATTGCAAGGAATCTGTTTGTATGTTGCTTAAACTTACTGCCAGTCATAATTTCAACAAAGACATAAAATATGTCAGCGACGGCATCTTTCCCTCATCCAATTCTGATGATACATATTCACATCCTTTTGAACTTTGTCACTTTTCGTCACATTACAACCGCAAAACTTAAAATTAGGAAAACTAGAGAACGGTGGCGAGGATCAGTGCAGTCGGAGAAGGACAGCCG
Source organism: Girardinus metallicus (assembly GCA_903067095.1). NCBI lineage: Eukaryota > Metazoa > Chordata > Actinopteri > Cyprinodontiformes > Poeciliidae > Girardinus > Girardinus metallicus. The sequence goes on from CAEGAE010038800.1 coordinate 16,566, forward strand.
AAGGATCCAGGGGTCAGAGGTGACCATCTGTAGTCTTCAGCAGCGAGTGTTCAGTATGTTGTGCAAATGTTTCCACTCCAGCACAGGTGATTCCACTGTCTAAATTACAGCCTTGTCCTTTCACTTCACTACGTTTTATGGACTGCAACTTAAAATCCCAGTAAAATTCATTAAAGCTTGTAACTAAAAAGTCATAAAATGTGGGAAAAGTTCAAGGAGAACGAATCCTTCTGCTCGACCCGTACAAATAATACATATTTCCTTAATGTGCCGGAAAACACATGACCACGCATACATTAGAGGTCGACAAACACTAGATTTTCTTTGTTGGACGACGATGTTTAAAAATGAGGAAAACTGCCAATATTATGAGCTGATTACTTCTTTATTTATTTTATGAACCCCATGGTTTCTTTAATCTAAATAACTTTTAATCTGGGATCATAAGGAATGTTCTGCAGGAATTCAAATCTGTCTGTTCTGAAACAAGCTGGCTGAAGCAGCAGCTTCTGTCTGTCTATCTTTCTGGGGAAACATTTCAGGTGAAGCCTGTTTAACTGCCTCGCCTCCTGTTCAGCTTCCAAAGAACAGAGTTTCCTCAGTACACATGGTGTTATTATTTTACAGTTTACGCACACCAATACAGTACCGCTATCTTCTGAATATGCTTTAAGTAGGAACATGGTCAGTATTTAAACAAGATAAATATTACGCAGCGAAGGTAGTGCAATCATAACAGAATCTTTGTATTTGTTTTTCTGTTCTTATTGAGCAAGAATCGGTAAAAGCTGTTCGTATCCTAGCAACTCAAAAGAACAAAAGACAGAAATAAGTTATGCTCTCCTTATAAATTACCTTTACCTTTTCCTAATTATGTAAAATCTTGTTAAATTCAGTGAATAATAATGATCATGTAAATTATATTCAATGTATATCTGAAAATATGTCAGGATATCCCAAAAATGCTATTGTTCTTATAAAAGTGTACATTGAAAAGACCCCCTGCTGTTTCCATGTTGCTTCCTTCCGGGTCAGTCACCTAACACCAGGCAGCAACAGAAGAGTTTGCAGAGAAGCAATGCTGCAACCGCCTGCAGAAGAAGAGTGTGATGAAATCAAAGTCACAAAGGGGTTTTTTTTTAACCATAGATAAGATAAGATTAGATATATTTTATTGGAAATTCTTTGAGAGCAGAGGTGCAGCGCCCGCAAGATACAGACGCAATTAGATAAAGACAAACTTTCAGTTCAAATCACAGGAATACAGTTCGGACTGATTCCAACAACTTAAAACAGAAGTAGATAAACAAACGAGATAATATACAAGATGAAAACAACTTGAAGTGAAAATGACTGACCTGTTGTAATACAATCGCTAAACAGAACATGGGACAGGTCAATCAAGATAGTTTTTCTTTGAATGTTTAACTACTGCAATGCCATAGACCAGGGGTGTCAAACTTCAGTCCTCTAGGGCCGCTGTCCTGCAGTTTTTAGATGTGCCACAGGTACAAAACACTGGAATGAAATGGCTTAATTACCTCCTTCTTGTGTAGATCAGTTCTCCAGGGCCTTAATGACCTAATTATTCTATTCAGGTGGTGCAGCAGAGGCACATCTAAAAGTTGGAGGGCAGTGGCCCTCCAGGACTGGAGTTTGACACCTGTGCCATAGACAGACCACAAGGGAAGAGGTTGAGAATTCAACCTGATTATTTTTGTCAAGGTTTTTATAATCTTCCATTGCGCTCTGTCTACGACGCCACAGTAGTTAAACAGGGCAAAGAAAAAATATCTTGATGGACCCGTCCCATATTCTGTTTGGTGATGATGATTTACTACCTCCAGAAAAATGCAGCAGAATAATTTCTGACATATTTCCAGTTACATGTTGAGTATAATTTACATGATTACTATTATTTATCACTGAATATAACATGATTTTGCTTAAATCTGGTAAGGACTTCAGGATTTCAGAGCTTGGAGTGTGCATAAAAATGACATAGGCCGACTGCTCTCTTACCAAATGATTGTGTAATCATATACAGTTGATGAATTCTGATATGATTAGGCTCATGCCCACTCTGTCTCCCGGCTGTTCACTAAGCTGCAGTTACCCAGTGACAACTGAAGTGTTGTCACTGGGTAACATTTGAGCTGATGTACTCCAAATCAGAGGTCGACTGCATTGCCAAACAGAAGGTTTACAGCAGAGTAATTATGAAGCATCTTTGAATGACAGAGCACGTTCACAACACCTACGCTACATCTGAAACTAAGTGTGTCACAACATGGTTGCAGCATCATGTGGTGGGATCGCTTTTCTTCAATAATGAGAAAATGGATGGTAGTAAAAATAGAAATGAAAAAGAAATCTTAGAAGCTGCAAAAGACTTGGAAAAAGTGTTGGAGTTTCACCTTCCAGCAGGACAGTGACCCTAAGCATGGGCTACACCAAAGAATGCTCATGTGCTAAAATGGTTTAGGTATTTTATAAAGAGGAATATCCAAAAAATGTCAGTGTGCAGCTGTTTCAAAGCTGGTAGAAACAGTCCTGTTTACTTTCCTGTCTTTTCAACACCATGGAAAAAACAAATTATCAAACCACCAACACCACTATCACCGCCACATGCCCAGACAAATACCACATGGCAAAAAAGAACAACATCCTGAATGATGGGATTTTTTTTTGAAACAAGTATTGGCATGATAAAATGTTTTGGGCATGAGTGATTAAAAGAAAAAAGGCAATGATAAAAATGACAAAGCAAGCTGTCAGTTGGGTTCTGACAGTTCGGAGAGAATATATAAACGTTCAGAAACTACATGGAATAGTCTTAAGTAAGGGTAAGTGATATGAACTTAATGCATTATTGTGTTATTTTGAGGTATTGTTGATAAGTGTATATATGACCTTTTTTGAGAAAAACTGTATAACTTTGACAGCCCCACAAACACAAATAAAGCTCTTGAAAAACATTCTCATTCGTAAGGATATCAGTCACATAAAGAAGTGTGATTTCTCCCACTAAGCGGCACCTACAACTGCCTTTCCAAATTTATTGGTATTTATCTAAGTTTTTATTGAACAAACAGTGGAGATATTAGTAAAACTAACAATCCCCAAAATAAGGACATCACTAATTGGAATTCATTGTAACGACAAATCAAAATTGTCGTCATAAGAAATTCATCACGATAAATGATAAATGATACAGGATAAACGATATTATAAATGCTCACCCGTACTCTTAAGACTTTATCTACGGCACTTGGTTCCAGTTGGGATTATTTGCATGCGGGTCACCAGCTAACACATTCTCCATCATTGAGAGTAAAATTTTAATGAGGAGGCAGCATTTGGTGTAAAATTCATGTTGGTGAAACAGGAAATGACAATGCCAGTTTGTCTTTTGGAGCTCTCCAAACCAAACGTCATCAAGGAAACTAAGCTCCTGTTGTGGGAAAGGAAGCTGCAGCATATATTTGGAATGGCCAAGTTGTGGCAACAAAGAGACTTCCCTAGCAATTTGTGAAAACCAATGCCAAGTGGTTGATGTAGTGAATGAATTTGTCTAATCAGCTCTTTTAGGGCATATTAATGAGACAAGCCTTTCTGCTTGGCCTCAGTAGAAGGCAGAGAGTATGACAACTATTAAAGGATGACAAAAATCTATCCAGGAAGTAGTTATATAAGGAAGCATTTGGCTGAACATGTGCTGTACCCTGCTGAGTAAGAAACAAAGAAGTTTGTCATTAGATGGGAGTCAAGCTGAGCTTTCATTACTGTGTCTCTAGAAAAGTCATCCAGGTAATGAAACCAACCATCACTGGTAGAGTTTAGCCACTTCCAGCACTTCCTCTAAGTGATTTTCTGTTTTGATGCTCTTCTTGTTCCATGGCTCGTTTCATGTTCTGGGTTGGATTCCCAGTGGTTCCTCATCCGTTCCTGGTTCCAGTTCTCCTCAAGATTCACCTACCTCTGGATCCCTGCTAAATACCAGAGCTCCGCAGTCGTCTTCCTCTGCAGCCCCTCCTCTATCTGTTTTACTCAGAAAGAAATGCTCTGTTTGCACAAACATTTTTTTTTGGGTAAATGTAATTCTTAGTGGATATTAGGAAAGGTTATGAACCAAAAACCAAAATATAAATAAATTTTTAGTGGGTTTATTTTTTATTTTTAATGAATCCTCATTTATTGCTGACGTTGTTTTGTTGTCTAGTAATGTTCCGCCACTATCCATTTTTTATAATATGTTTTTCTGGGATTTTGAAGATTCTGAATGTTGTATGTTATAACAACTATCATTGTAGTCATTGAGTCTTCTATTTTATTTATTTTCTGTTGTTTATATTTCACTTTAAAAGGAGTGAAATATATCTAGTTTAGTAGAAATTAATATCTAGTTAAAAGTTCTAAAAATCCTAATATGTGATGAAGTTTAATTTACTCTTTCAGCTATTTTTCATTTTAAAATGAAAAGACAGGTTGTGATGCAGCCACAAAACAACTGAAACAATAACATAATAATTAGTTTTTAAACCTGTAACAAGTGTTACCCTTTCACCTTCCAACAGTGGATGTGATGTGACACTTATTGGCAGCAACTTCCCCAAGTGAAAGAATGTCTGCTTCCTAGTAAATCTGAACTTAGCAATTAGCATTCCACTCCCCCATTCTCCAAGCGTAGCCTGTAGAGGGAAGAAAGAAAACACATATTGCCCAATCTGCACACAGGACCTATCTGCCCCTCCATGAGGGAAAACTCTCTCCAACCTGTAAGGTCAATCTTTACAATTCATTCCTCTGCACTGTCTTCATCATTGTTCATCAACTATTCTTCTGCACGTACTGCAAACTTTACCAATATCACTGGTCAACTATCCAGACAGAATTTTTCCAGACGCTTGTTTTTAGTGTTAAAGAGGCAATGTTGTGTATTTTCCAGGCATATAATGCAATTTTATCGCATAATCATGTAACCTTCAATTGTAATAAAATATGTAGCATATATATAAATTGGTTTAAAAGAACTTTGACTTTGTAACGTAACGCCTTGAAATTGGGCCTCTGTCTCTTTAAGAAACTCCTGCTCTTTATGAAACTCTGCTTTCAGAAAGTCATCACAACATGGCTCCTCTATTAACCCTTTAACAATGTTTTTACTAGCGTTTCACTGAGCAGTGGCTTGTATCTTGAAGTCAGCAGATTAGCAGTTCCTCCAGGTGTTTGCTAATTGCTGCTGGCTAGTCTGAAGGAGCTGAGTGGGGGCTGCTCTGTGAGTCAGAAGCTTGGCAACTGCAGCTTTGTCCTCAAAGGCAGAGCTAGGTCCGCCCAGGAGTTCTGCACCTTTGACTGGTTGCCATGAGTGACTAAAGGATTTTTCAAACATACATGAAAGAATCAAATTAACACTCCAGGTACGTTGTTGATGAGGGAATAACGTGATAACATGATGTAACGCTCAAAAAAGTCAATTGAACATTATACCGCCTCTTTAAATGCATAATTATGGTACAACTTGCTAAGGGAAATTTAAACAAATTTTAATGATATTCAAATAAACCACTGAATGGCCCAGTTTCCCCGAATATCAACCCCTATGTTGAGTGTAACCCTGTGAATGGAGCAACTAGGATGCTGTTTACGGTTTTCCAAAAGGTTTTAAATGAAACATTTTGAGAAGTACCATTGTGTGTTTTGGTCAGTGTTTCCCAACCCTGGTCCTCAGGCTCACTGCCCTGCATGTTTTAGGTGTTTCCTTGCTTTAACACAGGTGATTTCAATTGACAAGTGTTTGCTGAACTGCAATCAGCTGAATCAGGCGTATTAAAGCAGAGAAATATCTAAAACATGCAGGGCAGTGTGCCTCGAGGACCAGGGTTGGGAAACACTGGTTTAGGTCAGAGGTGGAGTGAGCAACTTTAACCTCACTCAGCAAACTTCAAGCACTCACAATGACATAATTCTGAAGAACATTTGCAGAGCTATCAGCAGCTTCTTCCAATAGGGAGCAGAAATAGCTATCCTTGCAATAATGGTATATTGACAAAACTGATTATTGTCAATAGAGATGCTGAAGCTGAAGTAGTGGTTTTTTGAAACCAGAAGTTTTGGATTGCCAGCGTCTAACCCACCATTAGTGGTTTTGCACTTTAAGGCACTTCCACTTTGGCTTCGCTTCTCAAACGGGAAGATTAAATGCAGGTCTTGCTTTATGGCAACTCTTTAGCAAAACAGGGCCTGCACTTTTGGGTTTCTTGCTTCTGTGGTTTTGTTTGCCTGTTCTGAGAGTTCAAAAAGTCACAAAAATAAGCCTGTTTTACTCAGAAAGAAATGCTCTGTTTGCACAAACATTTTATTTTGGGTAAATGTAATTCTTAGTGGATATTAGGAAAGGCTATGAACCAAAATATAAATTAATTTTTAATGGTTTTTTTTTTAATTTTTAATGAATCCTCATTTATTGCTGGCATTGTTTTGTTGTCTAGTAATATTCCGCCACTATCCATTTTTTATAATATGTTTTTCCTGGATTTTGAAGATTCTGAATGTTGTATGTTATAACAACTATCATTGTAGTCGTTGAGTCTTCTATTTTATTTATTTTCTGTTGTTTATATTTCACTTTAAAAGGAATGAAATATATCTAGTCTAGTAGAAATTGATATCTAGTTAAAAGTTTTAAAAATTCTAATATGTGATGAAGTTTAATTTACTCTTTCAGCTATTTTTCATTTTAAAATGAAAAGACAGGTTGTGATGCAGCCACAAAACAACTGAAACAATAACATAATAATTAGTTTTTAAACCTGTAACAAGTGTTACCCTTTCACCTTCCAACAGTGGATGTGATGTATGCTGCCAATGTACAACTTATTGGCAGCAACTTCCCCAAGTGAAAGAATGTCTGCTTCCTAGTAAATCTGAACTTAGCAATTAGCATTCAGCATTAGCTCCAAACCAGTTAAAACTTGGCACAAACCTAAGTTCTTGTTCTAAATCAAAATCTTTCTCAATAATAAGATTTTGACATTTGCTAACCTTTAAGAAGTTGATATATTTCTTCACGACACAACCCACACGACCAGCAGTACCATCTGTTTTAGTTGCGTGTATCTCCAACGTATAACTTTATTTTCTAAAATAAAGTTGGTAATTCAGCTGAAATATTGTACATTTGCTAACTATTTAAGTTTAGCCTACATTTTATAGCTAAATATTTAGTACCTTACAAAATTCATTTTCATAAGGAAGTTTTTAAACAGTTAATCATGTAAATAAAACCCACACAAAGTCCATCACGCTGAGACTTGCGAACAATAAAAAAAGTGGGCAAAGATTTCTTCTTCTGTAAGGGGAGGGGTGTCACTATAAACTCTCAAGATAAGCAGAGAACACAGTTAACCAAAGTAGCAGAGGCCATTGACGTGCGGTGTCTAAGCAGATAGAATGACTGACATAAACGCTAAAAGAAACTAAAGAAAATAATAGTAGAGAAACTTATCAATAAATGCCTAAATTGTAATGTCCAGCTGCACAAGCAAAAAAAAATTTTCACAACTAAAGGGAGATCTTTGGCTAAAACAAGTTTCATTTAAACTTTAAAAAAATCCAAATGAATCTTTTAACATGGCAATCTGCGGTTTTAGTAACTAGCTTTACAACTCCCCTGAGAAAACAACTCCTTGTGACGTGTAAGAATGTTATGTTTTCTTTTCAGTGGCAAATGTACCTTGTTATATGCATACATGCTGTAAAACACCAGAAAATCTCCCAAGAAGACAATGAAATATCTTATGTCTGAGATACTTTATTTTTAAGAAAGAAAGTGTCACAGTTGCTATGGTATGTTTAAAAGCAACCTTTACCTGAAACCAGTTTGTTTCATTTTATCCCCCCTGCATTTCATATCCAAACACCAGAACAAAAACAGATCAACTAGGTGGCAATTTACACAGAAAAGCGAGCAGAAGGAAGTGGTTTTGAATTCATGTTAACTCTGTATGGTGCAGCTTTGAGGAACGGAGGTTACTCAGAGTTTTGGACGTCTGAATATTCCCAGCCGTTTAAGTTGTATATTTCTTGTTCTGACCTCTATTCACCTCCAATCACATTCACCTCAGACCCGACCAGGCAGAATATCAGTTTTTTCACACAGTGGTTGCATTGTGATACATAGATAAAATCATTCCAAACTCAATGACAATATGCAACTATGATACATTTGAAATAAATCATTGACTTAGTCCTTATGCCAGTGAAGCATGGCTAAAAATGCAATAAAAAAATTATTTTGCAAATTTAAACCATTTTAGGTATGAAAGAACAAGGACTCAAAACTTTAAGTAAAATAATTTTGTTGGACATGTCATATTACTTTTTTTATTATGTTGATATTGCTCAGTGATTTTAGCCATTCTGGAGCCCTGGGTAAGATTATGGTTTGGTACTCAACACCAATTTTGTGCAACCATCGCTACATTAAAATGTATGATAACTATATAGCTATTAGTATTCTTAAATAGACACTTTGAAAATGTAAAAAAAGAAAAAAACAACAACTGTGGATTTAAATATGCACAGGAAACAATAGTTCACATTATCTTTTTGTGATATGAATATTATCTTGGTTTTTGCTGAATTTATGCCAATTACATGAACTACAATGAATTCTGTCAAGTCCAACAATACCAATTACAGTCAGAAATCACATTCAGACTATCCTGATGCGAGACTGACCCAAAAAATCTACACCGTCCTGTAAAATACATCCTAAAAGCACAAATATTCTGTCCAGCGTAGAGATACCACTAAACATCTTTAACTGCCTGTCAAATTAATAAATGACACGAGGCGGACATAATGTTAATTAAAAAGGAGACATATCTGAAGCTCTTACTTATTTTAAAACAATAATTTATTTCCTTTTTGGTATGGTGTTTTCTTGATTTACTCATGGAGGAAATACCATCCAGCAACCACTCAGCTGGTAAACTCTCCTAAGGTTTGTCAAACATCACAAATGTTTCACATAAAAAAAACAAACCAACAGTTACAGTGCGTCCGGAAAGTATTCATAGAGCTTCACTCTTTCCACATTTTGTTTGCCTTACTCCAAGCTGTATGAAATCAGTTTCTTTCCTCAAAATTCCACACACAAATACCACATTACCACAGTGTGGATTTTTGTTTTTATCGTTTTACAAAATGATGTATACACAAATGATGAAGCTCAAAATTGAGCCGTTTCCTCAGATCTTCCCTGAGACGTTTCCACAACTTGAAAGGAGTCCTGCGGTAAACCACGCTGTTTGGAGTCGATTTGGAAAGGCACACGCCTGTCTATAGAAGGTCCTGCAATTGACAGTGCATGTCAGAGGTCAAACACCGTGAACAAAATCAAAGGAATTGTCTGTAAACGTCTGTCTTGAGGAACAAATCTGGGGAAAGATCTGTTGCTTCAAGGACCCAGTGAGCTCAGCGGCCTCCAGCATCGGTCAATGGAAAAGGTTTGGACTCTTTGCTAGAGCTGGCTGGCCGCCTAAACTGCATACGATTTTGAACATTTCTGCTGAATACATGGTGCCTGCAGTCTAATGCTCACACATATACATTGACTGCCTGTCTGTTTCAGGGTTAAAATAGTGTTGGTTTTCAAATTTTGCCAGTGCTTTACTTTCCTTTTACTGTCTTTAAGTAGTCATTAAAGATTTTTTTGATTTTTTTATCTGATGTCTCTACCTAAAACATTCCCTCAGAGAAACCTGTTGGGTCATAACCAGCTGTTCAATCCCAAGAAAAATACAGTGAATGTCAACGTTGAGGAACATTCTACAATGAAAATAACAGAAATAGGATTTTTCCTAGCATCTAATTTCATCTGAAGCTTGCGGTTAAGGAAGGCCAGAATGTGCCTTGATCTGTCAAACGTCGTTATTTTTAGGGCGACCCAAGAAAGCCTCCGACTTTTCTCCTTCACAACCATTCAAAAACATACACAACCTAAGATATATATATATATATATA
>CAEGAE010038857.1:0-11408 GCA_903067095.1 Girardinus metallicus
ACAGTTTTCTGGAAGTTTGTTCCAGATTTGTGGTGCATAGAAGCTGAATTCTGCTTCTCCTCATTTGGTTCTGGTTCCTTTTACCAATAGCAACCTTCCGATCACTCTACCAATAAAGTCAGACCGTCCCGCCAACACTGACCAGCTTAAAGAAAGTATTCCTGTGCTTCACAATGGGGCTGGTGTGTTCAGAAGCATGTGTGGCCGTTTTCCTTTCTGTTTTCTCATGACAAACTGAACAATGCTCAGAACTGCATTTCCTGTTGTCTCCTTTTTTGTGGTTTATGCCAGTGGCAACATCCGGTTTTTGATCACACGACTCGTGATGAGATTACAGTTTTGCAAAAAAAAAAGTTCATAACAGTTTTGGCGGTAAGAGTTTTGATACAGCCAAAAAAAAAAAAAAAAAAAACTCATTCTACTGCCAATTTTGTCGAAAAACTTGTTTTTCTGAAATTGCTGTTTACATTAAGCAAATTTATTTTCAAAATGTCAAATTGCACAATCTGCCCTTCCTGATGTCTTCATGATTGTTCAATAATGTTTTCCAACAAACCTGATTCCTTCACAGAACAGCTGGATTTATACTGGATTAAATCTGATCAGGGCAGACGATCTTTACTAAAAATGTGACTTTCACGTTTTTATTGGTTCAAATTTCAAAAATCGTCTTTCAACTTTACAATTATGCATGAATTTTCATAGACAGTAACATCAAATCCTGATAAGACACAGTAGCTACGTTTCCACTGACTAATTGAGCAATTTGACAATTTGAAAATAAATTTGTTTGATGGAAACATAGCAATTTAAAAAAAAAACTCGTTTTTGGACAAAACTTTTGCACTAGGATCAAGTGGTTTTTTTGGCCATATAGATTTTGGTTTATTTTGCAGAACTGCAATGGAAACACTTTTTTCACTACACATGATCAACAACCGGATGTTTCCATTGGCACAAACCACGAAGAACACAAGAAGGAGTAGTTGGAGGTTAATGGAGCGTCATGTTTTTTCATGACTTATCACATTAACACAAACTTATTCACATGCGATTTTAATTGTGTTTCTCATTTAATGGAAACACCACAATTGCAAAATAGTGTTTTCCCAACATTAGTGGAAAATCAGCAAAGTTTTACACGTTTGTAATGGAAACACAGATAGTGATTTTTGTGACAAGATGTCGAAAACCTTAAGGGGAGTGATTACTTTTGTAAGACACTGTTTGTCTTTCTGCAACTTTATTTAAGAGTATTCTGAGCCCTGAACCAGAGAAGCTGGGCCATTTTTTTTTCTGTATACAGAACAACAGGCTAGAGTGATCAACACAGCCCAGATGTTTCTCTTTTTCTCGTAAACACTTTCCACAAACATCTCTGTGAGCAATGTGCCGTTCAAAGTGCTCCAGGGCCGGTTTCGCTGAGGTTTGACAATAAAGCCAGCGACAAACCATATTTGTCATCTTGTGGCACGCGGCAACTACACATTCTCAATCCCTCACAGACCTCCTCATTTCAATGCAGGCATTATGTGGGAGTCTGGCTTTCTCTGTCAAAGCAACCTTTGTGATTTCGAGTTGCTCAGATCGTCCCTGAAGTTGACCTCCGGGGGAGAGCCGTCCGTTCCACACAAGTTTGCATTTAAAGGCGGAGGGGAGGATGCGACACGGCGGCTTCTGTCAGAAAGGATTTGCCGACCGGGAAATGAAGAAAATACAAAGCTCTCTCTCACTCGGTGAAAGAAAACCAGAGTTTTATCTACAGCCATGCTACACTCGACAACAATGCGACTTCCAGATGAGTCTTGTTTCGTGAGAGAATTTGTTGAAACCAAAACCCGAAAAATGCAAATCATGGTTTCATGCGTCACCTCGGACTGCAGCTTTGAGTAGTGGCTGACACGCTCCTGATGGACGTTTAGTGTACATCGACTTCTGTCCCCCATTTTCACATGAAAAACACCACAGCATTCGTCACATACCTCCATTATTCTGTCGTGGATTTGTAGGCCTCCCTCCTTGTCCGCTGGACCTTTCTCGACAATCTTGGACACAAAGATCCCTTCATTTGAAGTGCCGTCATTGTCGTCCTGTCGAACAGGTTGCTGTTAATTCTCCCATAAACAATAAAAACCGCAACTCTCATTTTAAAAACCTGGCCAAAAAAAGCATTTCAAACCAATTTTTTTAAAAGAACTTTTGTCTTATAACGAAAAAGATAGGAAACAATCCCATTAGCTAATATCATCAGCCCCAGATGTAAACATATTTACTGTAATCTTGACAAAAATAACTGTAGCAAATTTTGAGAAGCTAATTTTGAAATAAGACAGGATTTAGTTCTTGAATTGACAGAGATAGCTAAGAAAGCTTACAGGCTAGCCAACTGGCTATGGGCATAATGCTCAGTTACAAAAGTTTTTGAAGTCTCCACTGCTTTTACATTACTTATCTGGTAAATCTTTTTTTGCTCTGAAAATAGAAAAAACAAAAACAAAGAAAATATACTAAGATTATCACAACTGATAATACAGCAAAAATTAGCATATGCGTCAAACCTTTTTAAGCTAAAGAGCTATAACAGACTTAATTGTGTTGACCATATTTGACCAAACCTTAAGTGGACTCTTCAGATCTGAGCACAGATGTTTTAATAGTGGTTTCGATTAACAAAGCCTCTGTTTAGCATTAATTAAAAAATATGGCTCTTTTAAGAGTCTTTTAAAAGATAACTTTTAAGCAGATATTAATCATACTTCTCATTAAGCTCATGTTTCAGTATTAAAAATATATATATATTTTATAGTCTGATACAATTTCTAATATAAAATGTAGAAAATCACCATAATTAGAAGAAATACAGGCGTGAAAACATTACCCTGTGTGTAATTGATCTATATAAGGTGTCTCACTTAGTGAAGTCACTGAAATAAAAAAAAACTTCTCAGTATTATAATTTCTTAATCTGACTGGATATCAACCAGTCAGATTTTAGGCATGGGCAGGAACCTCACTGCATAACAACCTTGAGGGAAAACACTACTGATTCAATATATCTCTTAATGTTAAGTTATGACAATGTTATGTATACATTTTATTAATTTTTGTTTTGGACAATAATGGTGATTTTTCCTACTTATAGAGCATCTGGCAGCACTCTAAGCCAATACACCCGGGAACAGAGTAATTTTGAAATGGTAATGTTTTATAAACCTCTTTAGACTCTGAACAGTACCAGGTCATGGTTATTCCACACTAATTACAGAATATTTAAAACCAGGTTTGTGTTGGTGCACCTTACAGATAAAATTAGTTATCTAGAAGTATGAACTTTAAAATGCCAAACATTGGTTGGTTGGGAAGTAGAATATACTCATGGTCAATACCAAAGAAAAAAATATTCACCAAAAAAAAAAATCTCGTTTTGTGGTTTAAAAACTGAAGTGTGTTTCTAGGTAGATATTTTACCATTGATCATTTTCATATTAGCTAATATTATTAATTCATATTTGATAATCAACACCAAACTTTCAAACTATCTTGTAAACTACGTCACAACCTCTTAGTTTTCAGAGTGTTTTCATCATTTAACCCTGGTTTCAGTAAAAGCCTTTGTCTTGGCATTAACTACTTCCTCACTCTAAGAACTGGCCCCTACACTACAGGCCTGAAAAAGTTGGCATGTTTATAAGGAAGGTTGCATCCAGCACAGCTGTGCAGACCCCCCCCCCCCCATATCCAGAGCTAAATCTGACTTAACGACCCCTCGTAGCAGTCTGTCTGAAAACACATGAAACATGTTCCACACACCTGCTGAGCTGTTGCAGCATGACCACACTTTAATGAGTTAACTAAAGAAACCTCAGGGCAGGCAGTAATTAATGATAATTGGTCTTCAGGAAATGCAGTTTTATTCTACAAGGCTCTGCTGAGCATTTTTAACAAGTCTGCTCACCACAAGTTTTCCCAGACACCGTGAGCAAACTACAGTGGTTAGCAAAAACGTTTTCACAGACCCCTCCACTTTCTTCCCGTCCATCATATTAAACCCCACAAGCCTCAACGCATCACACTGGCATTTAATATGACAGATCAACACAAAGTGGTGTATACACGTGATGGGGAAGGAAAATTAAACATGGTTTTCATAATGTTACAAATATAAATCTGAAAAGTGTGGCATGCATCCGTATTTAGTTCCTTTGCACTGACACCTCTAAATAAAAGGCAACCAAATGCCTTCACAAGAAAACTGAACTGAGTATGGATACAACCTGAAACATGAGCATGTTTTATATATTCCCCATTAGCCACTTGAATTTCAAAATAATGGTCATTTTTCAAGATGGACGCCATGCATTTTCCACTATGGTCATCTTATTCATTCAATTTTAAAGAAATAATATGTATCAGAATCACAAACTGTGAACTTAGCTTCTAGTGAATCTCACATCTATCGTCAAGTAGAAGGAGAGGAAGACGTGTAGCAGACTAAGAGAAAGTCGGCTAACACTAAGATGGTTTAGCGAGTTAGATGTTAATGATCCAAAATATTTGATTAGCTGTTCCCAACACTGGCAATAACTGCTGTCAATTTTATTGTAAACATATATTCTTTATTACAACCACAGTGGCAATTTTGAAAACTTTCCAGCTGAAAAAGTAAACAAGATCAGGATTAACAATCTGTATAGTTTGACACCAAAACACATTTATCTAATTGGTGATTTTAGTGCAGAAATGTATTTTCCATGACAACCATGTTGACAATCTTGAAAGAAGATTCACATTTGGTCAAATCATCACTAAATATGATTTCTGTAAGTTCAATTATGTATGATTTGACACCAGAAGTATTCATCTGTGAAAAATATTGGCATTTGAAAAATGGCCACCATCTTGAATTTTGCAGTGGTTAACTTTTTTTTTGGGATAATCTAACTTGGATAACAAACAACTTATGTTCTGTTCTGCTGAAATATCCAATTAACAGCTGCACTAAAAGTCAACTTCTATATCTGAACACAAATTCATTGTACACAGAATTTTTGTTGGTAAATAAACTGAAAATTGTTTATGTACTTTAGAGTCACAAGTATCAGCTAATTTGTGTTAAAATACAAAATAAATACACTGTACTTTAAAGTTGTAATGTCAAAATATGAAGCTCAAAGGATGTGAAGAGCTCTGCAAGATGTTTGACGTTGTCTAAAGATCACATAGATGGTTGATTAAAATTAACAAGCAAAACCAAGGAACCAGACATATGAAATATACAAAACCTGTATACTTATCTCCCTACCAGAACCTTTCAAATATTAACAATAGCTGGGAAAGTAAAGCAACCTAAAATTAATTGCAGTTTTGATGAAACCAGCACATCACGTAAATAGGAACTCAGCTGCAGAAAAAAACCCTATGAATGGAAGATGAAGCGGAGATATTTCCAACCCTTCACTCAGCAGAGCGTGTGGCATCGTTAAAGCCTTTTGCCTCGTAGGCTGAAGGTAGGAAACAGTGGCTGTGAAAAGTTCAGCCAGGGATAAAAAGACCCCTTTTCCCTCTGTGCTTACCTCACCACCGAAATCCCCTCAATTAAAGATAAAACAACTGTGGTCATAACCGTAACCTCGTATTTAACTCCCATAAATGTAATTATAGTTCTTTTCATTTTTTTTTCCTGTGCCAAATCCGCTAAGCTCAAACCAATAAATAAACACAATAAAGCTTGGTGGTGCGGTCTATCTCTTCACCAGCTACAAAACGCTAAAACCAAGCATCTGAACCCGCATCAGTCAGAGAAGGCTTGGGATTCCTCTGCTCTAACATTCACTCCGGGTCACTGTGAGACACCGGAGTCGCTGTTGTCAGTTTCAACCTACCGCACATGGCCTTCCTCCTACGATGTTAAAACCCAGAGATCCTCCCTCGCGGAGCAGGACAGCTGTCACGCTCTTAGTGTTGTCTTCCTACAGAAAGACAGGAGAGACACATCTGAGCAAGCAGACAGATTACTGCAAGTAAGAAAATGACTGATGTTTCTTTAGCCTTCAAAAAGGTGGATAAGACAGAAAGAAAAGAGATGCTCCATTACAAACACCCTCTATTTCCACACTAAAATATAAAGGTTTATCAAACTAACCTTGTTCTAATGTCATTATGTGTAGTGGTTGTCTTATGACAGAAACACAGACCTGGTACAGTCAGGAGTCTCTTAACTACCTTTTCTAAATTTTTCACAGACTGTTTAAATGTCAGCAGTCGTTACTTATTCTGCTATAACAAGCTAAAGTGTCTGCTGTAAAAAGTGTCTTGGAAACTTGAATCCTTTCTTTTTTTAATATGGAAATCTACATGGAGCTCTACGTTGATGAGTCTGCCAGGAAAACACATAAATAAGAGTCAGACCCTTCATTTATTTTCTCCTACAATAGCAGACAAACAACCACAAACATTTCAAATAATGCCGAAAGAATCTCTCCAATCTCATTCAGTGCTCACAAACCGTAGATCCAAACTACCTGAACATTAATTTAAGAAAAAAATCCAGTCTAAATGCTAAAGTAGTATACAGAAATCTTATGCTTAAGCGATTATGACTGGAAGACATCACATTATACAACCTTATAAACGCCTAACAATGTTGCGAGGGAATTTCCAGTCTTCCTGATGTCTTACATATCCCCAAGGCTCTATATTTTTGATTTATTGCAGTCTATTCTTGGAATGGGTCATTGCAACATTTGATTCTATTCATTTTTCGGCTGTTTCAAAATCATATTAGGCTTCTAATCTCTATAATGCCTCCAGACCTAGTCTTGCATAAACTTTGCTAATAATTACTAAAAAAAAACTAAAGGTTTTCAAGGCATGAGGTATTTGTACTGAAAATGCCATGTCTGGTGCCCTCCAGTTGTGGAGCTGTGCATTGTGGTCAACTCCACATTTGTTCTGACGCAACCTTGAAAATAATTCTGGCTTTCTCCTTCCAAACAAGCCAAACCTGTTTAGTCTGTTCCCACTGCTACTCTTGTGAACTTTAACCTGCTCTCTGGGGTCTGTTAGTAACAATTATTTTATCAATTACTTTGACATCTATGCAATCTCAAATCCAAAGTAAGCCAAACCAACCCTGCATGGAAAAAATGGTATGCCTTATTTCATTGCCTAAATTCCTCCTTCTTAAGTGAAAAAAAGGTCATTAAGGTAAACTTACTTAGTTGCATCTGGAAACATTGTAAGTTCATTCTAGCTCGGTGTGTTGAAATGGCCTTTGCTGTGCTCATGTTCCTAAAAGTGCATATATATTGGATTGGTGGCATGTAATTCAGTGTTCTGCTGTTTTTACCAAAACTTTTTTTCATATTTAAGGATCAACTGACCATCTGGGAACGGAACTTCAATGCCCAATGAGTGCCTCCAAATGCTTGAATTATGAATACATAGGGATACACTGATAAATCGGCCCTGATTTTCTTAATTTTGATACATCATCTGATACTTACATGAGAAAATAATCTGATCTACCTCCACAAAGGTCAAACAATCACCTGTTAACAACCACCTGACTGTTGCCAACTTAACGACATTGTTGCTATATTTGGTGTCTCATCAGACATAAAAAAAAAAATTAAAAAAAATCGGTATCAGCCAGAATCAGGATTGCCACATTAGGCTTTTTAAAAGATTGGTGATTGGCCAGAAAACTGCAATCAGTGCATCCCTATTATTAGTCAAATTAATCAGAAAAACATCCAGTCGTCACTTTCAAACAATCAGCATTCTGAAGTGAGTGAAACCTACGTAGCATGACATTCAGTCAAGTCTGTAGCAGTGGTGCGTGTGTGATGTACATAACTCTGGAGGGCTGCAGAGGACAATCAGTGGAAATTTTTGATGTGTCAAACTTTAGAATCTCTGACAATCAGCTGTAGACATAAACTCCAGGACAAACCTATGCAACTGGACAGATACATCATTGTCATGATGGACAATTTGTCATTCAGAAAATTTGTTGCATCCTTCTCACAAGTAATATGACAGGAAAACCTTTGGGAAACTCAGAGTCAGCCTTTAACTAATTCTTTTTATCAAGCTGGACTTATGGTAGAAGTGAGGTAACATTATTTTCAGCTGCCACCACGGCATGCGGTGACACAGACACACTAAATATAAAGCAGATATTATTGCCATGTACAGTGTCCTAACAGCCATGGCGGCTAGAGAAGGCCATCATGTGCTTGTCAGGCCATAGTGGAATGTGTGTTCCAGCACAATTTCACATGACCATTAGTGACACATGCTTCC
Organism: Girardinus metallicus; assembly: GCA_903067095.1. Taxonomy (NCBI): domain Eukaryota; kingdom Metazoa; phylum Chordata; class Actinopteri; order Cyprinodontiformes; family Poeciliidae; genus Girardinus; species Girardinus metallicus. The sequence goes on from CAEGAE010038857.1 coordinate 8,308, forward strand.
AAATTACAGACATTACCGTCTGCAAGACAACAGCTGGCTGTTCAGTTTGATACATAGCCAGGAGATATTTGTTTTTGTAAACACCAGAACAGCAAGAGCTGATAATATGCTAAGTAATAAGGGTGTTTATTACCAAAGCTCTACTAAACTCATCAGGTGTTAATTGAATAATGTATTGCTCACCCTGCTGCCATCAGGGAGATGGTACAGCAGTATAAAGACAAAGACAAATACACTAAAGAACTGTTTTGTCCCATTGGCTGTTAGAACTGCCAATTCAGCCACACATTATTGTGTCTTCCCTTCTGTCTTGTGTTTTTCTATCATCATTTTTATTGTTAATACAATAATATCGCAAAACACAAAATATCATGATAAAAAGTCTATAGTGCCCACGCAGGGCAATATAAACAAACAAGTATGTTTTTAATGGCATACCTCCATGTTTTCAATGAGGGAATAACACAACAGCTCAAAAAAGTCAATTTTACATAATACCTGTACTTTCCCCGGCAAATTTAGATTTGTAGTAATCCTTTAATTTTACCAACATGTTTCTTCTGACTAGAAGTAATATGTTTTTTCAAGTGGTGTCCTGACTTCCATAGAGAATCTGTTCAAAGATCAGGGTGATGGCATGGAGGCCTTCCAACTTCAAAGACTTGAAGCTGACTGCCAAAAGAAATTTGTTACACGGACTGCTAGAAACATGCAGAAAGCTGGTCTGTGTTCATAAGAAACAAGCTTCTAGGTTGAATATAAATAATTCTGAACTTAACTTTAGGTTCAGTGGAAAAAGAAGGAAACGGTCTGTGACAGACATGTCTCATCTGCCACTTTTTTGGTGAGCTTTACCCTTCGGCATGTGTCACACTTTCCGAGTCAGTCCACCATCAAGCTGCCTCTTTCCCCGGTATACCACTCAGTATAGTAGTTCTAATTATAGAGTAGGCACTGTCATGCAGAACAAAAAGGAACATATTGATTTACAAAGCACTGACACGTGAGCACGAGCAAGAAGAACTCCGTAACCTTGTAATCCAGGGCGTTTAAGCAAGCTAAACAGATTTTAGAACAGTTAGAGCAATTGTTGCACAGTGACTGTGAAAGAAAACAGAAACCTGCCAGATCTATTTCTTTATTCTATTGAAATAAGTGTTTTATTAAAGTGCTAAAAGCTTTCTTTATTGACATTTCTGTCATAATTTTAAATAAACAATCAAGCCTTTAAATTCCCAACAGGCTGCAATGGTTAATTAACCATCACATGGAGAAATATAGAGAAACTAGTCAAAAATCAGCCTAATTAGATTAAGATCATGATTACTCTCATCATATTCAGTAGAGGTTAAGTAAATTATTTATAAGCATATTAAAAGAGATGCTTATAAATTCAAAACAGTCCATGAATTCCGATAGAAAGCAGAATGGAAAATGTGACAGCACTTCTCCTAGCGCTGAGGACAGCCTGAAAAAGAAAACATCAGGGGCTTTTTTTGTTTGTTTTTGCTTTGTTTTATTGCTCTAGCTGGCTCGCTTAAGAACTATAATATTAAGAACCGTTGTAGGAAACTAGTCAGTTATTCCACATACTCGGGTCAGCTCACAGTTTTCTTTTCTTGACTGGTTTATTAAAAAAAGAAGAAGTTGAAATCCTCCGTCTGAGGCAGAAAAGCCTAATCCGAGCAGCACAGCGCCAGCCAAGCAACGCGTGAGGTGATTGAAAAAGCTAATATGTCATAAGGAATCTCCTCCAGTTTCTCTTTTCTTTGCTGTCGTTCATTCTGTGAGGTTCGCAAACTGAACTATCACATTTACTGCTCAACTGGTTACAATGAAAGGCTTTCTAAGTGGCAAAAAAAGTCTAAAATTGTAATTTATACCAACAATATGAAAAGATAAGTATATATAGTTATTACATACAGAAGATTTAGGTTCGACAGATATGATGAAAATAGATTATTGGGATTTTCAATCTAGTTTCATGCAAGAAAAAAAGTGTTCTGTTACCTTGGCGATGAATCGAGATCAACAGTCAAGAAACGGACTGTTGATTTGAATTAGGAACAAACACTGAACACAACCAACACAAGCACTGAACATTAGGGCTGCACATTATATGGTGAATGTGTTAATGGTGTGCATTTACAGTATAGAATCATTTATCATGATACATTCTTAAAAGATTTTAGATTTTTTTGTCGTCACAATAAATTCCAATGTTTAAAATATCCCAAAGCTGTCTGCATTGATTGTTATTTTTAAAATTTCTCCAGTGTTTGTTCAGTGAGAAGATCAATAAATATGAAGATATGATTGAATGCACTTACTGTCGAAAGTAAAAAAAAAACACTTGAAATTTTAATGACACTGTATTTAGCCAGTTGGACATAATCTCACAGTGGCAGATGCCAACACATTACACTAATGACATTACCCAAAATGCTAATGGCAGAAATAATATCTACCAATATTGTTGCAATTGTACAATTTTCTAATATCATTCAGTTAGGGCTGAAACAATTCCTCGAATGATTTGAGTACCGCGATTATTAAAATTCCTAGAGGTAAATTTATCTGCCTTGAAGCTTCATTAATTTATGTTTTATTATTTAGAGCGCCGTGTTCCGGCCGGGACTTTATTTGTTTTGCGCAGCGCTCTCACTTCCGCCTATGAGTTCTTGAAAAAAGCTAAGTGTTAGCAGCAAAACGTCCAATTTTCAAGTTCAGCCCGTGGGGATTTTATCAAGCCCAGATAATGCCCGGGTTTTAATCGTTTTTGGGGGATCAAGAAGTATCCTTAAAATGACTGCCGCGATGCCTGGAGTACGGCAGCTCTTCTTTTCTGGGAGCTGCTGGTTCAAGCCGAACGGAGGGAAGAGCGCTGCAGGAGTATTTATTTAGGTGAGAGAATAGACTGAACACGGTGGGCGGCTGCGCTGTAGTTGATGCTTAATGTAAGTGTAGCTTTACGAACGAACCTGAAATTAATTTCAGATCATCCCAGCCTGAAATGGATGGTGGAGCTCATCATGGCGGTACGTAGCTGGTAGATGAGTTTCTATGCGTGACGAACGAAGGTGTGAAATCCCGTCGCTGAT
>CAEGAE010038858.1:0-16873 GCA_903067095.1 Girardinus metallicus
GGTGTAGGGTTTGCCTTGAGTGGCCGTCTTTATCGGACCCAGTTTGGGTTGAGGTTTGTCATCTGTGAACAACAAATGTAGGTAGCAGTTAATGTAAAAATGGGTTAAACAAACAAGCAGCTTTGAAATACAGCATATGGAGTGTATACATACGGCTCATTTTGATATCAGCACATTTCTCAACAAAGGAGAACTTTTCTTTAGTGGGTTGGTTGTTGTCTTTTCGTACAAGTTCAATGCGGAAGCAGAAAGGGCCGGTGTCATGATCTCTAACTTCAACTATTTCTAAGGTGCAATTGTTCTGACCCAGGTTTCCCAGCAATCTTGTTCGGCCCTTAAAGCTGTCCAGGATCTTTGTTGGATCTTCATCGTAGAAGATCTCGTTCCATTTGTCCTTACGATGCCAGATGCCCCTGAGTCTGGAGGTAGACAGGTAAGTCCCAGGATGACTGACTGTACAGGGCAGCACAACACAGGAGCCAACTAGAGCGTCAATGGACTTTACAACATCGGCTGTCCACTCATCTCCAAGAACAGGGCTGCAAATCACTGATTTATCAGAACCAAAGCAAAAAGTTACAAATAATTATTGAGGAGTAAAAGAAGATGGATGAAGTAATTTTCTAATCACTTACGAGCCAAAACCAAACACATCATGAGCTTTCTCTCATGGTCCATGGTGCTGCAAATCCCTGTGGGTTTGATTGTTAAAATCTGAAAGAATTTATAACGGAGGAAAACACAAACACAAAATATTACATCAATATTAATCCCAAGGATTAAAAACTTACTAAGGAGATTTAATTTACATTATTCCTAAAATACTAAGGTATGAAATCAAGGGTGTGAAATGGCTCAATACTCAGAGTCCACCAGCTGTGAAAGTTAATCAGCAATCAGCATTGCATCTGCACCAGCAGATTGGTTATAGTATTAAATAACGACACAGGAGAGTTGACTTTGAGTCTTCCTCCAGACCAAACCTTTTTATGCAATGGCACAGTTAAAAATCATATCTAAAAGAATAACACAAATAAAAAATGGAATCTGAGACTAAACATAACTAAGGAAAACCAAACTCTGGGATTAATTTAAACACTTATGATTTCACAATCATAAGTGTGAAAACATGTGAGTAAGAAGAAAAGTGTTTGAAACTGCATGAAAGAAGTGAGGTTAGGTGGGGGTTTGGGTAGAACATCATAATGACACAAAAAATAAAGCAAATTCAGAACAAAAGACGCATTTATGCAGAATGCTAAATCTGAAAATTTGTGTGGAATTCTGAAAAACAAAAAACAAAATGAAAACATTCAATTTGCAAAAATAATACATATATAGTCGCCCAAAAAAACTAAAATATTAACTCCACCCACAAACAATTTTGAAAAGTATTCATTTTGATAACCTTCAACATGAAAATGACATGTTATGTATCTGAATGTGCACAGGACCTCGTGTTTTGAGTCAGAAATCTGCATGCAATAAAAGATCTTGTACAGTAATGACAACATGTCGCATAACTGGTTTCTCTATGGATTAAATTGCTGATTGAAATATTCTATTTATAATTACTCATTTAGTAAAGAAAACATTGTGAACAGATTATATCAAAATGAATAACGGCAGATGAAGGTACATGATGTTATATAAAGAGGAAGTAAGTTTGTTCTTCTGTCTACTAATTTTCCTTCCTTTAGTAAAAGAAAGAAAAATAATATATATATGTATAATTTTTTTCCACTGTACATCTTTGGAGAAGTAAAACAAATAGAATTAAGTTTAAAGTCTGCAGTTAAAAGTGAATAATGAAGTTGTAGAGCTTTTTTTTTAAACAGGGCTTATATGTTCAACCATTCATAGATATTAAGTATGTAATTACATATGTTGCTTTTGTTGCATCTGGTTGTGGGATGTAACAAAAGTTGCATTTTTCCTTATCTAAGCTTTCATTTTACAATAATATCAAATAGCTCCATCATTTTATAGTAATTTAACTTTTTTAATGGGGATATATTTTTAAATAGAATCAAGTATTCAGATTTAAAAAAAAAATAATATCCTAATTTAAATAAAAATGTTACATTATGAACAATCAGCAGAGAATGTATGAAATCTAATCACTACTTTCAATGTATTTAGCACTGCTAATCTGTTTTTTTTTTTTTTTTTTACCAAGCCCTTATTTTATTAGAAAAATATGCAAAAGCAAAGTGTGATACAACTATTACAATTATCAAAATCTTACCTTATGACTTCTCTGTCTTGACTCAGCTGTTTTCTGAAAACACTTCTGAAGAATGATTCTTTGGTTCGGTTTCTGCAGTTTGGCAGCCGCCACAGTTACTTTCACCGTGTGCTAAAATGTAAGAGTGTGTGTAGAGGCAGTGAAGCCAGAGTAAATGATGCAGAGAACAGGGAGTGGTCTCAGCTGTATCACTGATCTGTATGTAAACCTTTGTTATCTTCACTCTATTTTGTTTAATGAATGTATTTTTTACAGTTGCTTTGGGAGAGGTTGAACTCTAGAGATTGAACTCTAGAGACCTCTGCTGCTCAAACAGCTTCATGTTTTGAAAGATCTACACTTGATACAGGAAATGGGGAATGGCAGAAGCTCATGCAACATTTCAGGCAACACTTACTGGTAATAATCAGACTTTGGCAGAACATTTTTTGAGAGTTGGCATCCGCGTCTATTGCACAAATAATCAGATGAATTTTGGTGTTAAAAGATCAAAATCATGCATTTCTTCAGACTAAAACTACGGTTTACAAATACTAAAGAATGGACAACATTTCTTCCCCTGTCATCGATATTATCCTTATGTAGAACAACACAAAGGGCAACGATTCATCGCTAGTCTGTCTGGTTTTATAAGAATAATGCATGATTAAAAGAAAAGACTTGTTTACAAGTTGCACATAAAATCATCAGCTTAATGTAATTTGTCAGCTTTACTTAGTAAGTATATATTTTTCCAATAAATTTCAGAATTTTAACATGTGATTCCACATCCCACATTGATATGATCACTTTTTATTCCTGACATTTGGAAAATATATGCTGAACCATGTCACCTTGACTAATGTATAATATATATATATTACTGTTAGCACACTTTTATACTCAAGAGGCTTTATAATTACTTCGCAATATTGTCTTTGTATGATATATCCATTGGGGATGATAAATCAACTGAAACATCCATCCATTTTCTAACACTCTTGTCCATAATGTGGGGTCGGGATGGGTGTTGGTGCCCATCTCCAGCTAACGTTCTGGGCGAGAGGCGGGGTCACCCTGGTCAGGTCGCCCGTCTGTCGCAGGGTCAACTGAAACATAATTGCTTTTATCAAAATGTTTGATTGTTTTAGGTTCCAGGCGAATTAAGTATATTTACAATGTGATAAACAGAAAGAGCTGAGGAAGAGAGCCATTAATCAACACTGATTGACTTTTGTAGTTACAGCTGTTAGTCTCTTAGTGATGATTAATTGATCAATTAATGTCCGATGAGGTCATGACCTCAGGACTTTAAAATGAAGGAGTCTGACTATCTTTTGCATTGCACCGAGACTTCAGCAGCCAGATCAGCAGAAAGAACACAATCTGTTGTAATTTGCTCCATAAAGGTAAGAAAATGTACAATCATATTTCTCTGATATGTGTAAATTCATTTTTACAATAATTCTTACACTTTGTGTTTTACTGGATACATTTGATCCTTGGATAGTGAAGTTCTCAGCTTTTCTAATGGGCAACTCGTCGTCCACTGGCTTCGCTGCTACAACTCCTAAGAGACTGTCCTGGGGACGCCGAAAGGAGGACACTATCAAGCTGCAAGACGTCCTAACCAGAAATGAGGAGGATCGTTGGAGCGCTAAAAGGAAGCTAAACTTAGCTATCAAAAAGATTCACTTCCCTCATAATACCAATTATGTTGATCTGGATTTTCAAGATAGAGGGAATTTCCACCCAAAAAGTGGAGAAAGCATTAACCCTGCCTTTGTGGAAGAAAGCAGCCAATGAGTTTATAACACAGTTTGGTGAGAAATATTTTTCAGCTGTGGCGTTTAAGAGGAGACCACCCTTTTTTCTCTGTAGCTATAAACTAGAAAAAAGGAAGTGATACAACATAGCAAAAATAAACGTACTGACAGTTCACTTCGTCTGTGATGCAAGCTGTTGTTAGAGGTTGAAACTTAGCAAATATGTTCTAGAAGATGATCTTAGACTCATTGACAAAACTAGAACAGGAAAAACAGCATGAATTATAAGAATTACTCTCAGGTGGACCTTTTATTTTAGACAAAAGTACCTCAACTTATCTTTTAAGATAACATTTGTAAATATTTCAGTCATTCTAGTTGTAATATTTTCGCATTTAGATAGTCTCTACTAAGTTGTAATGTGTAAGTAACATTGTACAGTAGCGTGTTGGACAGATACACTAAACACTGTTTGTGTTGGTTCTTATCAGAAACATGCTTGAGATAAATACAAATAACTGATAAGCTCAGGATTTACTGAAACAGAATGCTGTAACTGTGACATAAGACCAGTCTAACATTAGAAATAGTGGCTGTCACTTAATGAACTTTACAGCATAAGGATGACATCTTCCAATACTGAATTAACTTTTGAAATGACACAAACATGGAAGATTTGGGGGACAGTTTGGATGTTTTCACCAACTTGTTACTATTGGCAAGACCGATTTTATCTCCACCTCTGTTGCTAGACGGTGATAACATTCTGTCTTTTATTAATAAACTTGGACTGGAAGCAAAAAAAAAATATTGTTGTTCTTTAAAGGTATCTCTGTACCAGTTTTCTGCTACAGTTTCATTGTTGGTACAATAGTTTCACGTTTGAAAAAATACATTGGAAGTTTGATAAGCGCCACAAATTGCTTGTGCTTTTTTGCACTTTTTTGAAAGGTATTACAATTGCTATGTCATAGATAGCAGCATATAACTTGCTGTAATGAACAAGAAGCAGGACTGATTGGTTTTCTTTTCAATAGTATTTTAAATTGGGATTGAAAACACAAACACTACAGAATGAGACACATAAGTTGAATAGTAATAACTGGGACAAGAAATATCTGAAGACAGATTTACTCAAGTTTTATTCAATGATGACAGTGAATCTTGAATTACCAGATCTGGACTGTGTCTGCCCAGTAACAGGCACAGAACTCCACTTTAACTATAAAGCTGGAGGTGGGGAACCAGTTTGGGTTGGAATAAGTAAAGATGAGCTAGTGAGACCTTTTCAGGTTGATGGTATATATAAAAAAATTATATTTCCAAACCTACAACCAGTTTTTAGAAGATACTTTCCTACAGCAGAGGTGTATAGGAAAAAGTTAGCATCTTTCAAGAAGCCTGTTAGCATCTTCCACACACAGCAAAGTTATTCACTGGGAGTGCAGTAAAGATCTCAGAGATAAGATGAATGAATACTGGTATGGAAAAAAATTATAGGTTTTGTTTATGTTTGACAATAATTTTGAGAACTAATAGTTAACTAATAGTTGTGCTAAAACAGATATCTTAAAAAATAATTTTTACTTAAATGTGTATGTATGTATGTTTGTAATGACCGTGAACATTGAAGTTGTTTTGCAATATATTTAACACTCAAGAACACAGTTTGTCCAGTTGTCTGCATACAGTGTAGAATCATAGTTAGTTAGAGTTTCCTGTCTTCACATTTCATAAGTTTCTGTTCCTGTTCTCTGAAAAAGCTTCAAAGCTTTTTCTTTATTTGGTTAAATGAATTCAACAGAAGCTGCCATATAGTTCCTCTTGCAGCCTGCCAGAAGGGTTATTTTAGGAAAACCTCTCAAGAAGAACAGAAGATTATTCAGTTTCAGTTAGACTACATTTGTGTTAAGTGGGTATTCACTTAGTTTGTTACGAATTTGTCTAATCACAACAGATTTTAAGAGTTCCTGTTGTGTAAAATCTCTTAACTTAAGTGATTTTGTTTTAACCTCATCTTGAGCTGAACCTGAATGAAGCACTTAATCAACACATGATGGGATTTGTCCTTTCCTCATCCATAAAAAGCCCATTAGCATTCCAATCAATTTTCTGTGGAAATAACATGGAGGGGCAGAATAACATCTGCGTTCTCTTCTGTATTTCAATCCTTCCATGTCTCCCCTGCTTGTTTCAAAGGGGAATCACTCTGGAGAGGGGATCCATCAATCCAAAAAGCTTGGCAATGCATAGAAGAGAGCAACATGTGTTCTGAGCTTTCTCTTAAGTCATACAGACTCTGAAAAGACTTTACAGTGGATTGTGTTGTGCCACCCTGGACAGTACAACAAGGAACAAAGAGTAGAAGAACTGTCATTCATAAATGCATTTGCCTCGACCTATATTTGGTTCCAGGAGAAGAAGAAGGAGGAGTTTCAGGAAAGAAAGCTCTGTGATGTTATGGATTGTGTACTTTAAAGTTCATTTTAAGTAATCTGGTTTCTAATCATTGCATCATTTGATTGATTCTATTTATATTTCTATGTTTTCAGGGTTTTACTTTTAGCAGCTTGTTAGCTTAATGAGTTTGTTGATTAAATAATTTTAATTTTGATTTTTTTGTTGTTAATAAACTCTGGCATATGGATAAAATGTTTGTTATATCAGTTGCTCCCTGGTTTCCAACCCTGGACATCAAGTACCCACTGCCCTGCATGTTTTAGGTTTCTCCTTGCTTCCAAACACATGACTTATATGAATGGGTGATTAACAGCCTTCTGTAGTATTTGGCCACAATAGAGGAGTTCATGCAATCATTTGAATCAGGTCTGCTGCAATGGAGACTCATCTAAGACATGCATTGCAGTGGTGCTTGATACAAGAGTTGGGGACCACTGTGTTACATACATGTGTAGTCTTGCTGTTCTAAAACATGGATTTATTTATTTTTATTTTAATACCTAGCCATTTTCATGGCCTCTATCCATAATGAGGACTATGTGGCTATTGTTTATTGAAATCAGGTTGCACCCTGACTGTGTAACTTTAATATAAATTACTAACTTTGTTAATAATTGCCATTAGCATTAATGTTTCATAGCCAAATCAGACCTATTGTTGCACAAAAACTGTAACATACAAGCAGAAACGTTAGAGATCCTCCAAGTAGGATGTAAGTATTCACAGAATAAGTGTTTTGAATCGCATCAGTGCAAGAAAGCACCAAGAACGGGAAGACATGTTAAATGCGTACTTAAATCAACAAAACCACAATGAAGACACAAAAGCAGAAGAGGCGGCAAAATAGGAAGGCAACTGGTTATAAGTTTGAAGAATTTAAAGAGTTTTGAGCTCTAAAAATACAATGCAAGGGTATAAAATTATTTATTTGGTGCTCTGCCCTTTAAACTTAGTTCCACTGTAATTAGGGAAGCTACTCTGCTCAGGTCCTGCTTTAACCACATCCATCTAATGTCCCTCTAGAATCAACAGTCATTTTTTAATTGAGTTGAGTTGCATTCAAAATTTGTGACATTTTTATTTTGTATATCTTCCAGGAAAACCTGGAAATGAGGGAAAACCACATATAAAAAGTACAAATTATCTATTTACCAGTTATTGTCACAACTCTGTACTGCCTGAACAATGGAGTAATAGCAAAATGCTTTATACACCACTTACCAGTCCTTACTGCTGGGAACTGGGGTTTTTTGGTCTTTGCGTGGAATTTCTGTTGTCTGCTGCTTCCCTCGTCATCCACTAGATGGCGTTGAGAGGATGCTCTTTCCTGGAGGGCGTTCCTGCTGTCTGGATTCAGCGCACCTGTGATCAATCAGCTCGTCATCTAGGAGTCTATGAGGAGCTTTCTGGCAGCACTTCGATGCCTGAGTGTTTTGCCAGTTATGGTGCTTTGCTTTATGTGTTTTCTAAGATTACTTTCAATAATGTTTTTCTGTTGCCTCTCTCTCAAGTATTTCCTTGTGGTGCCTTGGATTTTCCCTGAGTCCCTCTTCACCTCAGCCGTAGATTCATTGGTTCCTGGTTTCACGGCTGGCTATAGGACCGCCCCTCGCTTCTCAAGAACTTACCTGTCTGCCCTCCACCGCAAAGCCTCTTCCATCTACCTTCAAAGAACTCTCCGTCAAGACCACACACTGGAATCGGGATCATCACAAAGACCCCCTGCTAAGAGACCACAGAACTTCTCCCCTTGACAGAAACTAACCTCCTCGCCAAGTAGGATCAATCCATTTCCTCAGAATTCAATCTATCCAATTTACCCTCAACTCGCCATCTCTCTCAACTACCCTCGTTGTTCTGACGACCCCGTCTTCCCACCCACAGGACAAGAACCTCACCAGCTCACATTTCATCTTTGTTAAAGTAAACTTTATCTGATTTCCTGTTCTCATGTTTGTTGGTCAAAAGACGTGAACCCAACATGACTCTTGCCAAGTGAGTCTATTTATTTATTTATTTTCCTAATCATGATGTACAGCCAAACAATTCAAGACTGAAAGTGTGGTTTATTGTCCACCATTTGAGGAATAACTCACCCAGGTTTAGATATGTTGTCAAAAAAAAAATTAACCAAGGATAACTTAAGCCTTTGTGTTAGAGGGGTCAAAATCCACTCATTCATAGTGAAAGTCTGTTGGCAAACAGGAAGAAGCTCAGGAAACCTGCAGTTTCTGTTATGAAAAACTGTTTAGGTTCAGCTTTTCTTTCTGTTTTTATGAAGTTTATTAACAACAGATGCAAAGAAACATGAGTAAGGATGAAGGTGCACGCTAAATAAAATAATCAAAAAGAAACACACTTTTGAACAAGGTTGCACTTCCTGTAAATTAAAATCAAGGTTTTTGTCCATTCTATAAATTTCAAAGATAATACAGTACATTTGGCAAAGTCAAGTACAGATAAAAACAGTTCTATTTTTTTTTTTTTACTTTCAAAATCAGTAAGAAAGCACATATTCTAAAAGATAAAAAAAAAAAAAAAAAAAAAAATCTTATGCAGCCAAAAATAAAACATTGTTTCTGTTTTGACTTGGTTATATGCTGTCTATTAAAAGTCCCATTGTTAACCTTGCAGAGTTTCAGAAAACTACTACACCCATAGTCATTTTTCAGTCCATGCCTTTTTGTCACAGTCACATAATTCAGCTCCTTAAAGAATCTCCAACTAGTAAAACGTAAGAACAAATAAAACATTTTCAAAATATTATCAATAGAAAATCTATCCTAACCAATTGGCTGTTTAAAAAAAAAAAAAAATCAAATTACTCATATTGTTGAAACATAAAGTAACTTATAAGAACATTTATTTAATTCAGTTTCATGACTTAGTTTTTTTTTTTTTTTTTTACAGCAAGGTCAAGTAAGCTAAATGTTTAAAATTTATTCTGTTGGTTGTATATTTTGATTTAACAGTGCACTAATATTTAAAAGTTTGATTTTGTTTTAGAAATTTAAATATACGATATCATTGGTTATCTTGTCTAACTCTGGTGTAAAGCAGTTGGTAAAGACTTGATGAGCTTTTCAGCTTTACAAACCTGTTAACACAATGCATTTACGTCACAGACTGACATGCGAACAGATGTGTAGTTGGATATTGTGTAACCTCCTCCCTTATTATCTGCAGCAGAATGTGTTAATTTATCTGTATTATTTATTTCTTGCAAAGTAATTTCTGTTTTGTTGCACTACGGTGATTTTAGACAAAGAATTGCAGAATTTGAAAAAGTACATGAAAATGTCACAATTTGCACAGAAACAAAAAGATTTATACAGTTTATCTACGAAAAGTGTTGATTTAGGATTTTGTTTTACTTTTCACAGACTGCTGTTAGAGCATAATGTTATGCAGACGTTCACACCACTTCACCCTCTTCTCAGAAGTAGCTCTTTCTATAAATAAGTCATGGTTTCTGCGGTGAGGCAGCAGCAGACTGACATCTTTACTGCAACAATATTTTAACTCTCCTTTGCTCATTTTAACATCCACTGTGTGTACAAACCGCCCACATGGCAACATTAGTTGCATCCCAAATTCTATATTTGCTTATGTAATGTTGGTAGTAAAATCTAAAATTGTATTTTCGTTCCGTGTTTTATTCCTCGTTTTAATTTTGAGATTTCTGTTCCTCAATCATCAGTTTCTTAACAGTGTTGGAGGATTGTACAAAATTCTAAATATTTTTTTATACATATCCCTTGAGCTGATCACACAGCAATCTATGCTATGAATGGCAGTAATATTATTTTAAAGCTGTTGTAAATATGATCAGCAGTCCATAGATTTTTCTTGATTTATTTGTTTTCTGTCGTAGTCGCTTTAACTTTCTGCCCAAATGTACAATTTAAAAGTCTGTACTCATCTTTAGCATGCACCTTTGTTAAAATCCATCTTGTTACAGGTGGAGCATTGGTACCTTCGCATGAATCCAGCATGTCAACTCCTCCTGGAAGTTCAATGATGACGATGGGGCGTGCATCGTGGAATTGGTGAGATTGTGGAGGGGCGTTCCAAACTGCAGAGAAATGAAGGACAACCCTGTGAATTGTCCTTTTAACTGTCAAATTTAAACATGTTTGAAATCTTTCTCATAATTTTAAATATGTTATCGAGCCGTAGGTCTGGTAGTGTCCTTTTCTTGGTCATGCTTGCAGATGATAAATATGCACATGTATGTGACGCAGTGGATTTGAGGTTTGATAAAAGAGGGAACGGAAACTAGACAAGTCATCTGTCACGGGAATGAAAAAGCAGCTGCAGCCCGCATGCCCATCTTTCATTTGCAATTCACCCAAGAAGATAAGATGGGTGCCTCAAAATGGCTTATCTTCTTTGCATGCATTTATTTGAAAGGTAAGGTGTATTTCTTTTCATGTGACTTTACTGTAGTGGAATGTCATTTATAAGTTGCGTGAAATCACTGCTTTGTTTCAATATTTTACATTTTCTACTTACAGAAAGCGAAGCCTCATCCTGGACATCCACATCTCCCGCCTCAGTTAAAGGGCTCGTCGGCTCATGTGTGGTGATCCCCTGCTCTTTTAACTATCCAGATGAAGGAAATAAATATGAATTCACTGGGATTTGGAACAATCAAAATGGCGTAATTTTTCACTCAGGCTCTGGGCAGATGTTACAGCAGTATCAGAATCGTGTTGAGCTTGTTGGAGAGCTGAAAGGAAAGAACTGTTCTCTGAAGATCGACCCCCTTCAAAAAAGTGACGTGGGGCGTTTTGATTTTAGAATTGAAATTAAGAGCTACAACAGCTATTCCTACAAAAATAATATCGCCATTTCAGTTGTAAGTAAGTAGCTCATTATTTTCTTTTCATTTTCAGTGTTGCTATCATGTTTGACATTTATGAGCACTTTCAGTATCTAGTTAGCACAAATATAACATTTTACACTTGACCTTTACACTTGTTTTAAGAGTTTAACCAATTTTAGACTAATTTTACAGTATCTAAAACTTTACAAATTAGTTTTTTTTGTGCACTATTTTACTTTTGCTTTTGCTTGGAGAAAAATGTTCAAGAAACAAAACATTAAGAAATTGCTTGAGAACTAAAGCAAATAAATCTTAAAAAATATAAATTAATTTCAACAGAAATGAAAAAATGTCCATGATATTTGTTTACATATATGAAGCCTATCAGTTTACATTAGTTACTGATGTTTCACGGTAAATAATTTAATTTGACATAAAAATATATTGTTTTTAGACTGCTCAGCTGATTAGTTTCTCCTTTTGAAAACTCAACAAGCCAAAGCATTTTAATGACATGAAGCATATTGTAATTTACCAAATGAGCAAAATTACCCAAATTAAAACTGGAATTAATGCAATATATGCAATAAATCTGAAGTGATGCTTTATTCTAAGATGACCTCTTGAACTAAATTTGAAATCATTCTCTTTACATTTTAAATGAGGCCTCATTTTGTTTTTTGCTACATTTGGGAAAGTTTATCAGAGACAATCTATTTAGTTTTTCATTAAATCAAGTAAAATCTTAATGGGTGTTATCTCATCAGGAGCACTAGCCTGACGCTGACTTCCTACAATATTCCACTTTATTCAAATCTTGATTCATAGTAGTCTTTTTTCTCCCATTGGCCTGGATTCCTCTGGTAGATTTTTTACCAGATCAATCAGCGAACAGGAGACGTTGTGAGCAATGACATCAATTTTCTGCTCTCTTTTAGAATTGTAGTGTCTGTAATTTTACCAATGTAGCGGAGGAAGTGAACAAAGCCATTCAGTCTGTTTCTCACGTCTACAAATACTAAGTCAACATTAACAACTGCCTCATTCAGTGGAGGATGGTTGTCTACAGCACAGGTAATTTCCTGTTAGCTTCATAGCATCAAACTGGCACACTGGTTATGTCATTAACAAGTGGGTAAAAGTTAAAACCTGAGTCCATGCGTTAAGCAAGAAATTGTTTCCCAGTAGCTGAGAGCCCTCTGAATGAAGCAAAGTGTAGAACAAGGCTCTAGTTTTTACCAGGCTATCTTAACACAAGATGAAACATTAAAATTTTCTCTTTTTGATTACTGTACATAAATCATTTTAATACTCTATTGTGATGTCTCTGGTTAACACAGGTGAGCCAAATCCTCTCCAGTTCTCGGTAGAAGAGGACATTAAGGAGGGACAAAATGTATCTGCATTCTGCTCCGTGTCTCATTCCTGCCCCGCCTCTCCTCCCAATTTCAAGTGGAGTCACCTTGGAGAGGAGATCCATCAGTCCCAACAACTTGACAATGCAGAGTGGAACACAACATCTATTCTGAGCTTTCGGCCGACTCATATTGACCACAACAAGCCTTTACAGTGCACTGTAACCTACAAGGGGGGGAAAAGTCAGAAGAAATCCATGATCCTTCAAGTAAAATGTAAGTGCTGATTAGAATGATCTTTTCCTGATTACATTTTGTATTTAAAACCAAATTACCATGATCTGTAAGTCGAATGGAAAAAATGGTTTTGAATGAAAAAAAAACCTTTTAAAAGGGAAGTGGAAAATATAGAGAGCCACATTGAGGTAAAAAAAAGCTCAAGATGTGGTGTGGCAAAGTTGCACTTTACTGCAGGGTGGTTTAAGAATTCACTGTTTTGCAAATGACTTGCCAATAAATGCATGTCATGTCAATGTTGGCTTTTTACCAACTGGTACAAGGCCAATTGGCTAGTTTGTCAATAAAATAGTCAACTGGCTAGTTGGATGCTAGTTCATCCAACAAATTTAAAACAAATTAATTAATGTTCTAGTTCACCACCTAAACATTGTGAGCTCAGAAAGCCAACATCAACCAATTTTCTGTGATTCATTGTAATTTTGTTTAAATAAAGACAAATAAAACAGAGTTTTGCATAGATCATGATGCTATAGTTAATTGTCATACTATCATGACATGTTTCTACAATGCTGTTTGCCTCTACATTGTCTGTAAGCTGAACTAGTTTACAACAAATGAGGACTTCAATTTCTGTAGGTTTACTTTTTCATGACACTGATGTGCCAGACACCGTCACAAACGATATAGTTAATATTGCAAGAGTATACAGCTGTTTTTATATATATACATGCAGATGCACCATTGAATGTGAACGTTGAGTACAAGGTTGACGTAAAGGAGGGAGAAACTGTGGATCTCACTTGCTCCAGTGAGGCTCACCCTCCTGTCAGTCGCTATGAGTGGCACAATGAAACTGGAGCAAAGATCTCTCAGGGAAACCTCTACGTGGTGTCAAATGTTTCTAGAACAATGGGAGCAATGTATTGTGCCGCTATCAACGACGAGGGAAAAAATGTTTCACGGCCTGTCCAGCTCAATGTTTTATGTAAGTAAAAAATAACGGACATAATGACACTATTTAATATTGGAACTAGAATATTGAATGAATACAAATTCATAGCTGATTCCAAATGCATTCTGGGATTTTTTGTTTTGCCTTTACAGATGCTCCTGAGATAAAGACTGAGTCGTCATGCTCAGTAGAGGGCAACTGGATGAAGTGTGAGTGTATTGTGGACTCCAATCCTGCCAGCACTGTCATATTTAAACATTCTGACAAAATTTTGCCTGGAACTACAAGAGATAAAAATGGTTTCTATACCATAAAGATTCTTTCGAAAGACATTGAGCCTTCCAAGTTTGTGCAGTGTTTGGCATCTAACATCCAAGGGAAAGCCAGCCATACACTCTCTGTACCTCATGACGGTATGAAACGATATCAGATTTCAAGAATCGCCACCAAACATGGCGTATAAAATAAACGTACATTGATTTCTGTCTTAACAGAGATGATGCTTTACATTTTCATTGCCACTGGAGCAGCAGGATTCTTGCTGTTGGTTATACTTGTAGTGGGAATTTATAAGAAATGGTGAGTAAAATATAAATATTGTTTGCTAATGTAAAGAAATCTGCAAACAAGCAGTATTACATGAGAAACAGTTTTCTTTTTTTGTCATATAATATACATTATTTTATCTGCCTTCCAGATAGAATAATGTGCATTTTAATGTAAATATGTCAAATATTTAGAGAAATTTTAAAGGCAGTTTTTGGCCTTATGCTTTTTAAATGTCTAAATAGCACTTGAAAGAATGTGTCAACAGCTAAAGTGCATTTTTATGTAGATAACACGATACATCAATGTATGACCTGAAGCTGATCCTTAGCATGAAGACTATAAATCTTGCTGTTTTTTAGAACCAAATCTTGGATGATATTGGTATTTCTACTCTCTGGAAGGCCTTATTGATAAAGTATCATCCTTCAAATATTTGGATATTGATTGATTCTGTAGAAAAGTTTTTTAATTGGGTTTTAATTTGGCTATTATTTCTGAAATAGGACCTATCCTACATTATCATTCAGGAAAAGCCTGGAGAGCCTAAATGGATTTAAACAACATCTTGGAATGTTCTTGTTCATTGTGGCATCATTTATGTACACATTGCTTCCTTCTCACATTATTCTAGATTTTATTTATTATTCTTTAAATCTTATGACAAATTTATTTCACACAATGGGTCACTGTATAGTTTATAATCTTTTTCCTGACACAAGTTAACCCTAACGCAGTCTTTCTCAAACTGTGGTCCCCAGACCGCTAGTGGTCCACAGGCGCCCCCCAGTGGTCCACGAGGTACTGCATGTAAACATTTGTCGTGACTTTAGCTCAAAGTGCGGCGGTACAGATTGTGTTAAAAATAATGATGGAAAACTGGCTTAAAACCGAGCTACTCTAAAGAAAAGCTGCAGATACTGGTGGAAAGAAAACAATTCCAGGAATATTATATGATCAGAGGACACAAAATCAAATCTGTTGACTGTTGATGTGTTGTTCACCACTCTTATTAGGATGAACAAAGAAAACAATACATGACTTAAGAAACTAATATTTTCAATTTAGGTTGCAAAATACATTAAGATGTGTTATCGCAGGTGCAATTTGAGGTTCAGTGGTCCGTGATTGGGCCCCCATGACCTGAACTCGAGTGGTGCTCTGTTGTTGGACTTCTGGCCCCAAGTGGAGGAGTTTAAGTATCTTGGGATCTAGTTCACAAATGAGGAAAGAAGGGAGCGGGAGATCGACAGGCGGATTGGTGCAGCGTCTGCCATGAAGCGGGCGCTGTACCGGTCCGTCGTAGTGAAGAGAGAGCTGAGTCAAAAAGCGAAGCTCTCATTTTACCGGTAAATCTACGTTCCTACCCTCATCTATACTCACGAGCTTTGGGTCATGAACAAAAGAACGAATTCGCGGATACAAGCGGCCAAAATGGATTTTCTCTGTAGGCTGTCTGGGCTCTCCCTTAGAGAAAGGGTGAGAAGCTCAGATATTCAGGAAGGACTCCTTCATGTCCTTCCGATGAAGGACATGAAGGAGTATCTTTGCGAGGAGGGGTCAGGTTGCCTCCTGGACGCCTCCCTGGTGAGTTGCTCACATCCCACCAGCAGGAGGCCCTGGGGAAGACCCAGGACACGCTGGAGGGCCTATGTTTCTCGGCTGGCCCGGGAATGCCTTGGGATTCCCCTGGAGGAGCTGGAGCGAGTGGCTGGGGTGAGGGAAGTCTGGGGGTTCCCTTCTTATGCTGTTATCCCCACGACCTGAGCCCGGATAAGCGGAAGAAGATGGATGGATGGTCCGTGACTGTTAGTTAAATGGGTTAAGAGTTCCTCAGCTTGTTTGAGAAAGGCTTCTATGTACAAAGCCATGCATGGTACACTACCCTCTGAGAAAATTACATTTACCTCACCAGCAGGGGGAAACCAAGAGATACTTCAGGATTAAACATGAGTGCCATGATGACAGGAAGACCTCAGGAACCCCCAGAGAAGGCCTCAAAAAGGTCCTTAACACTCACCAAAGATGGAATTAAACAAACTTTTATCTTATTTATAATTATTTTCAAAACATCTGATTTGTATTCCTAGGAACAAGATTTGTGGTGATCCGCATTCTTCTAATATTTATATGAATGAAGATATGTATGGAAATGTTGGGGTATGTATTTTTCTCTACTTTACCTCATGAATTCATGAGTAAATACAATAATTTTACGTTGTATTTGTTTTTCAGACTGACTGGGATGATCAAATATATGCCAATGTCTAATAAATAAAGAAAAAGCTGCAGTCTGTCTACCAGTTTGAGGAAAAATATTAATATTCTGGTGTGTAATTAATGGTTTAATTATATTTTAAGTTTGTTCCGTGTAACTATTTTGATATGTGCTGCAGATGTTCTGTGCAGATCCCCTTGCAAGTGCAATCTACATCAACAGTGTTAACCAGGTCAAATAAGGGAAATGAATTCTAAAAATATTTAGAATTTATTTCCTTT